>OY856412.1:118154606-118372106 GCA_963693085.1 Alisma plantago-aquatica
ATGATTGACCTGCATAATCTGCTTCTAAAGAAACAATTATAGGGCAATGTATATTATGTGCCCATAGCAACCATGCCATTCCCCTACAAGAAGGACCTAACGGGTATGTTAGGTCAGTTGGAATCCAACTTGGTAATGCAGGAAGTGGAGGTGGAGGCCTAGGTGCTCCAGGTGTCTTCTTTTTAACCTGTATATATAATTTCAGATCAGTTGACCTCATATATACACATTAACAATCTAAAGTAATGTAAATTTATCTTACAATTTCAGTAGTGTAGACGACATTTGCTTTGGGGTACAATATCACCCCGCTTTTTGCCTCAGCAAGTGTATCAATATCCGGGTGGGGATATGGCAATGTAGCTTCCCTCCAATCGGGTAATACACGTATCGAGCTCACACGAACGTAGCCCTGTGGCATTAGAATCCCGTGAAACATTGCCCCAGGAAGGGACAGGTAAGCCTGCACCTCTGCAACAACATAGTCTTGAATTTTTATGCGGCATGGCTTCAATGCCTGCAAATTTACGTAAAGAATATTATACATATATACATATCATATTGAAAACATATCATCTTGAAAAGACTAGCTACAATGTCATAAACAATACTTACAGTAGACGTGTTAGGCGGTGGTGGGTCTACAAGATTACTCTCAGTCTGTGCATCAGGAGAAGAGTGGGTCGCCATAGGCTGATTGGAAGCCTGAGATGCCTGCCACCACACTATTTCTTCCTTGACCTTCTCAGCAACTATATCATTGACCTTCTTAGCAACTATATCCTCGACTCTTTTATTCTCCTATACATGGATAAAAGAAACATTAGCTTCTTATTATTGAATTCCCTTTTGCAGTAACATTCTAACAAAAGAATAGGTTACCTCTTCTTGTGAAAGTCCCGCTCTGGGTTTGCACTGGGATGGCCCAAAGAATGCTTTGATGCCCACACCAGCGCCTGCACCCCTAACACATCCAAGATGCTCTGGGTTATATAGAGCAACTGTCAATTCATCCCTTGTATCCTGAGGGATGTACGTGCCTTGTTTCCTCTTCTGGTGCAGCTCCCGCTAATCACCATCAACAGAAATTGGTAAGTTAACACCACAAATAATCAATATTCAAACGATTGCTCTAAGAGTTGTATTTTACCATTTTTGCAGCAACCTCAGCCGTTGCGGGCTTCCTTATTTCTCCCTTCTTATTTTGCCTCCCAGCTATCCAAACATCATGGCGAGGCAGAGGTGTGCTACCTATAGTAGAGGACTCCTGAGTAGCAGCAAACTACGCCTGTAGTCTTTGGCGAACGCTTGCATAGCCCTTTGGACCCATAGTGTGGTCATGCACATTCAGTACACGCCTTGCTTTTTGTGCCTCACTGAGGGCCTAGTTAGTATGCACATTAATGAGTTGGTTAGTAGCACTAAATGTTAATCTTGAATAAGTGAATACAATGTATATTAATTAAATTGGGAGTGACGCCTAATACCTTGAATTCTTCAGATTTTCTTGAAGCAACAAAATTGTCCCAATCTTCTTTGTCCAAGAAGTTCCACTGTTCAAGGGATGACTTCTTCTTCTTATCACCATCTTTTATGTATTCTCTATTGAGATTTGTCCTATAGTTCCTAAGCATCTTTCCAGCGCATTACATCACGCTTTTACGATGCAGCTTCTCATCCAATGCAAACAGATTCTGTAAAATAGAATTGTTATTAACTAGTATCCAAAAATAGAATTGCAAATAATAGAAGAATCTACAAAATAGAATTGCAAATAATAATAATTCACGCATAAATCCTTCCATATCAGGTCTTTCTTCGCCTGAGGAACTTTATACCAATTATCCTACTTAACACCACAATGGCTTCGAGTGACAACCCCAAGATAGTTTACAAAATTATTGCGGTTCACTCCAATTGCATTTCCTCCATTATCAAACTCTACAACCAATTTGGATCCAGTGCCACTTAGCGCTATTAACTTCTTCAACAGAAACGTTAGGGGTTTTAATCAAATCAAATTAGGATGCTAGAATGGACAAGTTTAAATATTATTTCAACATGCATCAAAATTTACTAAATTAGGTCAAGCATTAGGATTAGAAGCACAAATGCAAGCAAAAGATTTGTTCGTATCCTAGAATTTACATAAAGCATTACATAAAGATTTGTTCATATCCTTACCAACAGCAAACACGGCCGTGCTGGGCAGCACAGCCGTGCTGGATAGCACAGCCGTTCTACGCAGCACGGCCGTGGTAGGCCAACACAGCCACGACCGTGTTTGCTGTAGGTAAGGAGCTAGGGAGAAGGAAGAACAGAGGCTACGACTACCTGGAGGCTACGACGGGTAGCATGCAGGCAGGCGACACGGCAGGGAAAACGGCGGCGAGCACGGAGCAGGAAGCGGCGACGACAAGGAGGACAGCGGCGATGACAAGGAGGACGGCGGGCGGCGGCAAGGAGGACGGCGGCGGCGACGCAGAGCAGAAGCAGCGACGTCCGACGTCGACGACGAGCAAGCAGCAGGCAGCGTCGGTGGCGAGCAGCAGCGGGCGGGCGGGTGGCGACGCAACAAGAGCAGAGAAGGGGAACAGTTGCTTCGTGATGAAACAAAAGAAAGGGGAATAGTTGTTGTTCGTGGGGTCTATGAAGTTGGTAAACGACGTTGGTTATCTAAAACACACGACACCTAAACTCTTCGGCGTCGGTTGATCTTTAAAAACCGACGTCCAATTAGACAAATTTTGCCCTAAATAATTTGGCGGGAACCATTATCGATGTCAGTTATAAAAGGATAACCGACACCTAAGTTGGAACTTTTCACGCAAATTTTCATCTTATATAGGTGTCAGTTATATGTTAAAACACCGACGCTGTATGTGACACTTTGGGGCCAATTTTTTTTCACTCGAAAATTGGATTTCGCGGGCGATTTTAGGCGTCGGTTTGGTGTTACCCAGCCGACGCTGAATACAAAGCGGTACCCGTGTCTTGAATATAGACCTCGGGTTTCCTTTATCACCGATGTTGAATGTTATAGGCGTCAGATTTCCTAAATAACCGACGCCCAGAAAAGTGACATTGAATGTTGTTTCTGTACTAGTGTATACTGACTTTAGTGCAAGACATGCATACCCTTTCATGATCTCTCTATATTGGGGAAGCATACACACTGATGTGTCACCACCTAAGGAGCCAACCAGATCTTCCATGTACAAAGATTGGTCTAAAAACTGTCTTAGAATTTATTCCAGGTCCCAGCAAATTAACCACCCCCCCTCTACATCTTGAGCAACCATGTTGGAATTTTCAATTATCATTTCCCCCTCTATTCTAGATTTAGATTTTCCTGAGGACGAGAAAATATCTAATTTAGAGTGGAGGGTGGGCGGCATGTATCCATTGCACCCCATCTACCTTCCCTTTTTCATCATTTGGTTTTTAGGTTAGAATTATAACTGTTTCCTTTTTTTCTTTTTCAAATGTCATGTTTAGTTTCATGTAATAATCCATTATCTAGTCATCCTAGATTCATGTTCTATTTGCATGTTTAGTTATACAAATTAGCACCCTTAATTTGAATGAAACAAGTCCCTTTTTCAATAATGAATCTCAAATGCCAAAGCCAGAACATATCATGTCATCAGTTATCCTAAAAATACCACATTCCGAAAAAGACAGAAAGTGGTATGGGATGGAATGGCATAAAATTAAAGTGTGACACTTATTGATAGTATAAGCTTCTTGTGGAATTATCATTACTTTCTAATTTTCTTGATATGATTGAATTAGTTGTCTAAGTTTGTTTGTATGTTTTGTATTACCAAAAATGAGATCCATGAGTTCTATAAGACCCTTGACCTAGCTTTTTGGTTGAGCTTTCTTGATCATAATTATATGCTTAAAACCATAATCAATTCTCATGACGTTATGATAACATGTGATGAGCTTATGTTTTATGTTTGGTCCAGTTTGGATGTTGTTTTAGCTAGTTTTGCATGTATGTGTTTGTTTTGGACCAAATTTCTATTTACCCATCATTAGGGTTTTTCTTTCAAATTGTCACATGCTTGTTGTGCCTAACATGTTGGAGAGAGTGGTGCTTTGGGGCACCTTTTTATACCTTGGTTTGATGTGGTGACCTTTCATGTTGAGGATTAGGGTTGGCATGGATGCCCTAAGTGGATGGTTGCCCTTAAAATGTGTTTGACCAATGAGCTTGTGTTTTGGTGTTCGTCAAGGATCTTGTGACCCATGATTCTTGGTATTTGATGTAGGTTTGATGTCTGCCCATAGTCTTGGCAGTTAATGAGCCCATAAACCCTCTGTGGTCGCTAAGAAACCCCAGGGTTTGGTTTAAGTGACCGATTGATTCTCTGATCTTCATTAATCATTTGAGTTTTGGCCAGGTTTCACTCAGAATCTTAGAGGTTGATGGCTTTTTTGGACCATTTTGGTCCTTGATTTTTCTAGGTTTCAACGCCCTAGTTTCATGTTTTAGTTTGGTGCTTGCATGGATGAGTTTTGGTGGACACATGGCATATGTTAGCATGACACCTAACCTTCTTTCTCTCTCTCCAACCCCATATTATATAACTTTCACTTCTTACATGCATTTAAATCATTTACACCCTCTTTCTCTCTCCTTCCCCTTAGAATTCACCCCCTTGTTCTTGGTGGTGAAGGTGGAGCTCAAGCTTGGACCATCTTGCATGATTGAGCTAGGGTTTGGAGCTACCCTCCTTGTGATCATTTGGTGCAATCCTTACCTTTATTCTTGATGTTGGTAAGTGATCTCCCTCTCCATGTTTGTTTCCTTGCTACCCTACCTTTATTCTTTCTCTTCTTGGATGAATCCATGGTTTTCCATAGTAGTGCTTGAGTTAGAGATTGAATATCATCTCCTTCTTACTCCTTTGACTTAGGATTTTCTCTCTTTCAGTGGTGGAGCTAGCTTGGTCAAGAGTGATGATCATGCTAGGGTTTTCTCTCCCTTCCCTTCGAGCTTCCTTGTTGTTTGGAGTTGCTTCATATCCTTTTAGGTGAGTTATATAACTTTCTCCACTGTTATTACTTTCACTAAACTTACATGCACACACTCTAACCTAAACACGTAGTTACAAGTAGATAGATAATATCTTCGATCTAGGGTTTATGTTTTCATGATGATTCTTGAGTAATATACCTCCTTATATGAACCCTAATCTTGGTGCATGAAATCTATCATTGGTGATGAAGGTTTTGGTCCATGCAAGCTTGTGAAAATGTTGGTTTTATCTCTCATGAATCATGGTTTTACTCTCATGTGATAGTTTTTAATTAGGGTTTTTGTTTTGATCCCCTTTCTTATGGTTTGCACCTTGGTGACTCTTCAAATTCTTGATGATGATCAAACTATTTTGGCCTATGTGGTTGATGAGATTTTAAGGTCCCATGATGGTCTCCAAGTAAGTTGATGTTGAGTGGTTGCCAAGATTTCCTTAGTGGTCGATGAGTTTTACACCTCCTTGAGGTTACTATATTTACCAGCTTGATGGTTGCTAAGGATGATGATTTCTCATCCGTCGCCAATGGTTTCATGTTCTCTTTGGTCGATGATGTCACCTGCCCAAGTGTTGTTGAAGATGGTCACCCTCATCGGCTGAGGAGAGTGGTGACTCTAGCCTCAGTGGTTGCCAACCTTCTTCTATTTTTAGAGGTCAATGAAGGTGGTGGACCTTGGTCTCATCATTACCAATGTGTTTGACCTAAGTGGTCGTTGAGGTGGTTAACCTCTTTGATCACCAAGGTGGTGCAACCTAGTTTGCAGTCGATTACACCACTAATCCCAAGTGGTCGATGATGTTTTTTTGGTATATATGGTCATGGTGGTTGTTGAATATGTGAAAATGAGATTTGACCTTTTTTCTTCAAAGATTGTTGGAGATGATGGTAATTAGGGTTCATATTAGTTTTCTATTTTGAAAACCTAATTCGGCTCACCTTGATAAACTTAACCCTAATGCAAGTACATGATGTTGTTACTTAGATTTCTTGAGTAATTAGCATGATGATGGAATAATTTCAATCTCCTAATGTTGTAACCCTAATTGTTGTTAAATAAACATCATACATAATGATGGTTGTTGTACCATTTATGTGTCACATGTATGGTAATGTGGATGAGCCTTAATGAGTCATGGAAAGTAATGATGTTTTTGCAGGAAATGACATGATGGTATTATGACCTTGATAGTGGCTTTGTGCCCTATTTGAGGTGATATCCTTTGTGTAATGTGACAAGGGATTAGTATCCCATGGTGATAATATGATGAGTCTAGACTGATGTGTGATAGTGGAACAATACCATGTGATGATGTGGCAAGCTTATATTTTATATGTTTTATATATTATGAATTTATAATCAACCCCTATCTTTGTAAAATCTTTTTATGGTTTGTGTGTAACTTGATTGATGCAACCTTAAATCTCCTGAATGAATTTAACTAATCAAGTGAAACCCTAATCATGTAGTTCTCCTATGCTATAAATCCATTCCAGTATCAGGACTTGTTGGATGGTGAAATGAGTATACCATTAATGGAAACTAGGAGCGCATACTGTAGAGTATGCGAGGTGCAAGTGAAAGATTGTCCTTGGTAAGGGAATGACTATGGTTGTGTCTCAGTATATATGATGTGATTGATGACGTTTGTAATTTTACCTCGGATGTTTGGGTTGTATAACCTAGTTTCACTAGTATCGTGACCTCTTTAGGGTGGACTAGGTTATTCACTAGTGTCGTGACCTATATACCTAGGGTAGAATAGGTTGTTTTGCAGCTAGATTTATATGTCACAGAGGAGGACTCATACGGACTGAGGGCAGATGAAATCTTAGGAATCTGACTCTCTTATGATCTTATAATGCACTGATTTTGATTTAGTGGTGGTCAGTTGGAATTGAGTGGTATACCTAAATTCCTTAGGGCATTAATAAAAGTTGTAATACAACTGTATAATATATATAATTAGAGTTGAACATGATTCACTTTGGATGTTAACCCGTTCCTTGTTTCTTATAATGTTTAGTAGGTGATAAACTTACATTTTTTCATATTCCTTCTAGTCATATATGATGCTACACCTATCTGACTAGTTTTCTTAATTTGCCTAACCTATTGGAATAGTTAATATGTTGTAACTACTTAATCTATTTAACTTGCTTCTTTAGCTGAATTTGATCATCCTGCTTAATCATGATAACCTTCTGTAAACAATTGTTTTTGGTTGAGAGTCATATCTCTCACTGGGACATGGGTCTCACCTTGTGGGTCACCACATCTTTTTAGGTAGTCGTCACCAATGTGGTCACGATCGTGTTGTTGAGGAGGATCAACTTGGAGATCAATAGATGCAGAAGGTTGGATAGCTACTAGTAGTTGTAGTAGAGTCCTAATGTCATCCTTGTACTCTCAGGTCAAGGAAGGGAATGTTTTGTAAATGATGTATATCGACACGTGGTTTTGGTAGTATGCCTTAGTTTGTATATGGCATGCATATGTGAACAAGATCTTTTGTACAGGTTGTGGCCTCATCCATTGGGCAAATGTATATGCTTGATAAGGTATATGATGTGATATAGGTTGATGGCCTTTATGTAATATGTTTTTGGGAATGTTGGTAATATAAATCATTTTTAATTTACCTTCTTTTCTAGTAATGTGTGATTTAATTGTTGATTGCGTGTTTGGTTTTGAGTAATCTCATTCATGTCACTAGTACATAACCGACCTTTAGTGTCGGTTATTTAAGGCCTTTAGTGTCGGTTTTTAAGCAACACCTATGTGGGCGTCGTTAAAAGCCCAATTGTTAAGCGTCGGTTCTCAAACTGACGCCACAACCCTTCGCGTGCCACCGGAAACGCGCCAACAGGGGGTATAGGCGTCGGTTATTAGCTTTGAAACCGACGCCATATACCTTCGCGCCACAGAAAGGGCACTATCAGTGTTGGTTTATTAGTGATAATTGACGCCATCTCACCCGCTGCCACGGCCGTGCTGGCCAGCACGGCTGTGGTGTCTGGTCTGCTTCCACGGCCGTGCTGGCCAGCACGGCCGTGATGTCTGGCCCGCTACCATGACCGTGCTGGCCAGCACGACCGTGGTGTATGGCCTCAGTAGGGAAATCGACGTCGGTTACTAGTAGGGCAAAGACACTGTAACCATTTGTCGTCGGTTTTATACAAATAACCGACGCCTATTTTATGTTTTGTTTCTATCAGTATGCAGATCTGCTGTGGCTGGTCGTAGGATGAGAAACCTACAGTTCAATTATGAACTGTAGGTTTTACGACATCCATTGATATCAGCCAACAACAGGCCACAAACCTACAAAATTAACAATATAAATGTTCACACATTTAGCAACCTGTAGTTCCATTCGATTTTCACACATGTAGAAACATTCATGTAGCAATCTGTAGTTCCATTCATTTTCACATTTACACAAGTAGAAACATTCATATAGCAACCAATAATTTCATTCATTTTCACTCAGACACATGTAGAAACATTCAGACATGTAGAAACATTCACACATATTATAATTTAGAAATTCCTTTACAAAATATCATTCTTTAGTCATTATTCACTATCAACATCCCAATTATATGTTAAAACCCCCACTACTTGTATGGTTGTTGCCCATTCTTCTCTTACATCATTTAATTCTTCCGTCGTATAGGGAGCATGTACATCTGGTAAGGCCTTTCCTATATTGTGGTCAGTTTTAAACACCTGCAAAGAGAATGATGTATATATATAATTAATAATATATAAATAAGATTGATATATTTCATATTATCTAATGAGACTATATTTAATACCTCAGGAATGGTATCGATGTCCACTGTGGCATATTTGATAATCATGTGTATAAATCGCATCACATAGTATGCACATGCCCATCCGTTGTCTTGTGTAGAACACTATAAATTGAAACATACAAAATATTAAAAAATACAACTAATTAAGCATTGTTCACCGTAAGAATATATACATTGCAGTCGGGAACTGACTTCCACATTTTTCCAAATTACTTGCTGGTTCTTTTTCCTGGGGACCTTTCCTCCAGCCTTTTTGAACTCATCTAAACCCCTACATGTTAATGTAACACAGTACATTGCATAAATAAATAGTAATGTAATAACATATGTTAACGGATATGAAAATGAAATATTTCTGACCGGAATAATGCCATTTTTATTTTGTGTCCATATTTTGAATTCAATTTAGTCCCCTTAGGATCTAGGTAATAGACAGTGAACGTCTCAGGGACAATAACTAGTAACTCCCTATGTGTACCACTAGAGGTAAAAAAGTTAAAAATTAATAACTCAAAATCCACAATAAAAATGTAATTTTCTTAAGTCCAAATTATAAGCAAAGTAAACTTACTCCACATTGAATTGAGCTATTATCAACGTCTTCTTATTTTGAGAAAAATTTGTAAAAGCATTACATCAGTATTGTTGAACTAACGGAGGGTCTTTAGCTACTAGACTAATCAAAGATGGAATCAAAAATCCTACATGTTCGAATGAAAAATCTGCACATATCTTGTCTAAGTAGCTGCAAAACATGTATTACGCATGCATTAATAAATAAGAAACTAGATCACCAGATCCTACACAAGGTATATGGATGTATAAAGAAGATCTCATCTTATCCATAGCTCTATCACAGATGTATTCAGCCAATCATATCGAAACAACTCCAAAATATCTTGTATAAATAGGTTTCTTTCGTATGATTGACCTACAGCATCCGCATCTTTAGAAATAGTTATAGGGCAATTTATATCATGTTTTCCTAACCATATTGCCATACCCCTACAGTTAGGACCTAACGGGACAGGTATGTCCTGTGGAACCCAACTTGTTAATGTACGAGGTAGAGGTGGGGGCCTAGATGCTCTGGGTGTCTTCATTTTAACCTATATATATATATATAATTTCAGATCAACTGACATCATATACACACACTAACAATTTAACGTAATGTAAATTTACCATACAGTTTTAGTATAGAGGACATCCGCTTTTGGCAACAATCTCACTCCGCCTTCTTCCTCACCAAGCGTTTCACAATCTGGGTGGGCATATAGCAATAGAAGATCCATCCAGTTGGGGAATATACGTAGCGGGCTCACACGAACCCAACCAGCTGGTAATGGAGAATTATGAAACATTTCCCCTGGTAGGGATGGGTAAGCCGACGCCTATGCAATGACAAATTCTTTACTTTTTAGACGGCATGGCTTCAACCCCTACAAATTTTTATGTAAATAATGTTATATACATATATACATATCATCTTGAAAATATATCATCTTGAAAAACTAGTTATTATGTCATAAAAATACTTACATTGGATGTGCTAGGTGGTGGGTCTACAGGATTACTCCCAACCTCTGTAGTAGGAGTAGAGAGGGACGCCATAGGTACTGTCTGCTGAGTGGCAGTCTGAGATGTCTGCCACTTGCTCAGTGCTTCTTCGAGTTTCCTATCAACTAGCTTATCTACCTATACATGAATAAAAGAAACGTTAACTTCTGATTATTGAATTCTCTTTTACAGTAACATTATAAAGAAAGAATATGTTACCTCTTCTTGTGAAAGTCCTGCTTTTGGGACATGTTTGCGCTGGGATGGCCCAAAGAATGCTTTGATGCCCACACCAGCGCCTGTAGCCCTAACATGTCCAGGATGCTCTAGGTTACCCAGAGCAACTGTCAATTCATCCCTTGTGCCCTCAGGGATGAACTTTCCTTGTTTCCTCAGCTCGTGCAGCTCCCGCTAATCACCAAAACAAAAATTTGTAATTAAGTAAACACCACAAATAATCAATATTCGAACAATTGCTGTAACACTACTACAGAAACAGCCTTTGGCGTCAGTTGTTTAACCCCCTTTGGCGTCGGTTTCCGACCGACACCTATGTGGGCGCCGCTAAAGATTGAACACTTCGGCGTCGGTTTTTTAACCGACGCCTATTTAACCTATAGGCGTCGGTCTTTGAGTAGATAACCGACGCCAAAAGGGTTCGCGCCACAGAAAACGGCGTCATCTAGGACACATTCGGCGTCGGTTATCTACTAAAAGACCGACGCAGAAAGTGTCCTAGATGACGCTGTTTTCTGTGGCGCGAACCCTTTTGGCGTCGGTTATCTACTAAAAGACTGACACCTATAGTTAAATAGGCGTCGGTTTGACACGAACAGCCGACGCCATTTCCTATACGGCTGTGGCCACATTAGGCGTCAATGTTTTGCAAAAACGCGACGCTGTAGGTCTTTGCTGACGGTTTTCTGTAAATACCCGACGCCTATATCTATTTTTTTTATATCAGTTTGCAGGCCTGCTGTGGCTGGTCAGCAGGATGAGAACCTGCAGTTCAGTTTTCTGAACTGCAGGTTTACGACATCCATTGATATCAACCTACAAACAGGCCACAAACCTATAAAATTCACAAAAAATAATTCACACAAGTAGATACATTCAGACATCAATTCAATTCTCATATTCACACATATAGAAACATTCAAATACATGTATTAACATTCAGAAATATTCATTTACAAAGTATCATTCATTATCGCTATCAACATCCCAATTATATCTTACAGTTGCCACTGCTTGTATGGCTTTTGCCCATTCTTCTCTTATTTCATTTAATGCTTCCATCGTATATGGAGCATGTATATTTTTTAAGCGTTTACCTGTAGTGTTGTCAATTTTAAACACCTGCAAAGAGAATGATGTATATATATAAGTAATAATATAAAAATAAGATTGATATATTTCATACTAACTAATGAGACTATATATAATACCTCATGTATGGTATCGATGTCCAATGCGGCATATCGAATAATCATCTGCATAAATCGCATCACATAGTATGTGCATGCCCAGCCATTGTCTTGTGTAGCACACTATAAATTGAAACATACAAAATAATACAACTAAGCACAATTCACATCAATAATATATACATTGGAGTCGGGAACTTACTTGTACGTTCTGCCAATTTATTGGCTGGTTCTTTTTCCTTGGGACCGTTCCTCCAACCTTTTTGAATGCATCTAAACCCCTACATGCTAATATAACACAGTAAATTGCATAAGTAAATAGTAATGTAATAAGAGATGTTAACATATACAAAAATGAAATATTTCTCACCAGAATAATGACATTCTCATTACGTGTCCAATTTTAGTGTTTAATGTACTTCCCGCGGGATCTAGATAATAAACAGTGAACGTCCCGGAGACAATAACTAGTAACTCCCAATGTTTACCGCTAGAGGTAAAAAGTTAACAATTAATAACTCAAAATGCACAATAAAAATGGAATTTTCTTAAGTTCAAATTATAAATAAAGTAAACTTACTTGACATTGAATGGATCTATTATTATCGTCTTCTTTTGCTGACCAAAAATTGTAAAAGCATCTATACAGTATTGTTGAACAGTATCAGGGTCTTTAGCTACCATACTAATCAATGATGGAATCAAAAATCCCACATGATCAAATGCAAATTGTTTGCAATGATCTTCGACTAAGTAGCTGCAAAACATGTATTACGTATGCATTAATATATAAGAAACCAGATCACCGGATCTTACACAAGGTATATGGATGTATAAACAAGATCTCACCTTATCCATGTCTCTATCATTGATGTATTCAGCCAATCATATATAAACAGCTCAATAATATCTTGTATAAATAAAGAGCTATCGTATGATTGACCTGCATAATCTTCATCTAAAGAAACAATTATCGGGCACTGTATATTATGTGCCCGTAGCCAACATGCCATTCCCCTACAAGCAGGACCTAACGGGTATGTTAGGTCAGTTGGAACCCAAGTTGGTAATGCGGGAAGTGGAGGTGGAGGCCTAGGTTCTCCTGGTGTCTTCTTTTTAACCTGTATATATAATTTCAGATCAGTTGACATCATATATACACATTAACAGTCTAAATCAATATAAATTTATCTTACAATTTCAGTAGTGTAGACGACATCTGCTTTGGGCCACAATATGACCCCGCCTTCTGCATCAGCAAGTGTATCAATATCCGGGTGGGGATATGGCAATGTAGCTTCTCTCCAATCGGGTAACACACATATCGGGCTCACACGAACGTAGCCCTGTGGCATTGGAGTCCCGTGAAACATTGCCCCAGGAAGGGAGGGGTAAGCATGCGCCTCTGCAACAACGTAGTCTTGCATTCTTAAGCGGCATGGCTTCAATGCCTACAAATTTACGTAAAGAATATTATACATATATACATATCATCTTGAAAACATAACAACTTGAAAAGACTAACCACAGTGTCATAAACAATACTTACAGTAGACGTGTTAGGCGGTGGGTCTACAGGATTACTTGTAGTCTGTACATCAGGAGAAGAGTGGGTCGCCATAGGCTGATTGGAAGCCTGAGATGCCTGCCACTGCAGCAATTCTTCCTTGACCTTCTCAGCAACTACATCGTTGAACTTCTTAGCAACTATATCCTCGACTCTCTTATTCTCATATACATGGATAAAAGAAACATTAGCTTCTTATTATTGAATTTCCTTTTGCAGCAACATTCTAAAAAAAGTATAGGTTACCTCTTCTTGTGAAAGTCCCGCTCTGGGTTTGCGCTGGGATGGCCCAAAGAATGCTTTGATGCCCACACCAGCGCCTGCACCCCTAACACGTCCAGGATGCTCTGGGTTACCCAGAGCAACTGTCAATTCATCCTGTGTGCCCTGAGGGATGAACGTGCCTTGTTTCCTCTGCTCGTGCAGCTCCCGCTAATCACCATCAACAGAAATTGGTAATTTAACAAATAATCAATATTCAAACGATTGCTCTAAGAGTTATATTTTACCATTTTCACAGCCGCCTCAGCAGTTACGGGCTTCTTTATTTCACCCTTCTTGTTTTGCCTCCCAGCAGACTCCCTTTTCTTGTTAAGTGTTTGGTGCTGCGCATCAAGTTGCTCCAGTGCTTCAGTGGGTACATGTGCATCATCAACCTAAATTTTGACAAAAATAAACACACTAAATTAGCCCAATATAGAAATATTGGATATATGACATAACTAGAAGATAATGAATTTTATAGAAATACAGGATATGTTTTTAGAAATTACATTGGTATCCTCGCCATGCTCGTCATGGACAGCATGCTCATCATGGACTTCATGCTCATCATGGACATCATGCTCATCATGGTCAGCCATCTAAAAATGTCATTAAAAAGACAAACATTTAGCATTTGTATTAACTAGAAAAAGGAAAACATTTAGCATTTGTATTAACTAGAAAAAGGCAAACATTTAGCATTTGTATTAACTAGAAAAAGGCAAGATATACAGTCTTGCCGCCATGTTTTGAATGCTTTGCGCTTCCTACGATACGGATGGAATTTTGAAAGAAACCTTCGATGACCAAGATATACAGTCTTTCCGCCATGTTTTAGTCTTATTGAATAAGTGTTTTCTTCACATATAGGACACGCTTTAGCTCCTTTGACACTATATCCAGACAAATTCCCATATGCTGGAAAGTCATTAATAGTGCAAAACAACATAGCGTGCAAACAAAATGTCTCTCTTGCTGAAGCATCATAGGTCATCACACCTTCATCCCAAAGTTTCTTTAAGTCATCAATCAAAGGTTCAAGATAAACATCGATATCATTTTCGGGTTGTTTAGGGCCCGATATCAACAATGACAACATAACATACTTATTTTTCATACACATCCAGGGAGGAAGATTGTATATAACAAGCATGACTGGCCAAGTGCTATGTTGGCTGCTCAATGTCCCGTACGGATTCATCCCATCTGTACAAAGCCCAAGTCTTAGATTCCTATATTCTTCACCAAATTTGGGATACAATAGATCAATCTTCTTCCACTGTGGGGAATCAGACGCATGTCGCAGGATCCCATCATTATTTTTCTTAACATCTGCATGCCACCTCAAATTCTTCGCATCTTTCAGATTTGCAAACAAGCGTTTAAACCGTGATATTATAGGTAGATACCACAACACCTTGGCAGGAGAACCAGTTTTGGACTCCCCCGAAGTCGTCAATTTATACCGTGACGCACCACATTTTGGACAATCTTTCAAATCTACATAGTCCTTTTGAAATAATACACAATCATTTGGGCATGCGTGTATCTTCTTGGCCTCCATTCCCATTGGGCACAACATTTTCTTTACCTGGTATGTTGAGATTGGCAGCTCGTTTCCTTCAGGAAGCATTTCTTTCAACAAAGTCAACAATGAAGTGAAGCTTTTGTCGCTCCATCTATTGTTAGCTTTCAACTTATACAATCTCAACACAGCGCTAAGCTTCATAAACTTAGCACAGCTTGTGTATAACGGTATCTCAGCATCATGCACAATGTTTCTAAAGATAGGAGGTGGATCAGTGTGCTCTACCCTACAACTATCCAGCATCGCATCAACGATGTCTGCTGGAACTGGTTCGTTCACATTTACGTCATCGGAGGCAATTTCTTCTTCCACCCAAGCACTGCTATCGACATCTACTGGTTTCGATTTTGAAATCTCTCCATGCCAGTGCCATTCTGTATAGCCTTGTACAATCCCGTTGCACATGACATGACTTTTGATTTCCTCACCAGTGTTGACTTTCAAGTTGTTACCGCAATGCCTACATGGACAGTAGAACCGATTTGTAGGTTTTTTCCTATGTTCCTCGGCAAATCTAATAAACTGATCAAGACCAGATATAAACTCTGGGGTGCAACGATTACGAATGGACATCCATGATCTATCCATTCTATGATCAGAGAAAACAAGTATATATTAGGAAACAAGTATATATTAGGAAAAGATTAGGGTATACACTTACATCCTACCTAAGTGTATAATGTGATTTCATTCTTATATATAATAAATGTGTACCACCTATCCCATCCTTGAACACCTAATCTCACTAGTAAGTGTATAATGTGTATTGGGTTTTCAAGAAAATTTCGGCAGCATTTCCCCGCTGTTCTCTAAGTACATATATACTTAGAGAACAAATGGGGAAATGCTACTGAAATTTTCTCGAAAACCCAATACACATTATACACTTACATCCTAAGTGAGATTAGGTGTTCAAGAACAGTCCCAAACCGGGGACTATCCAAGATTTACTCCTAATGAGTCAATCTTGGACGGGTTTCTAGGCCAACAAACACATTTGATGTCATTCTTATATATAATAAATATGTACCACCTATCCCATCCTTGAACACCTAATCTCACTAGTAAGTGTCTAATGTGTATTGGGTTTTCAAGAAAATTTCGGCAGCATTTCCCCGTTGTTCTCTAAGTACATATATACTTAGAGAACAAATGGGGAAATGCTACCGAATTTTCTCGAAAACCCAATACACATTATACACTTACATCCTAAGTGAGATTAGGTGTTCAAGAACAGTCCCAAACCGGGGAATATCCAAGATTTACTCCTAATGAGTCAATCTTGGACGGGTTTCTAGGCCAACAAATACATGTGTTGTCATTCTTATATATAATAAATGTCTATAAACTACAGGCAACATGGTTAATCCTAATCAACAGAGCATTATTAAATAATAAATCAAGAAATCAATAGTTTCAAACAAAAGGTCTAGGAATCTTTACTAGACATTATATGTTATAACCATTGGTTTAATAACCCTATTTCCGCATGTACATGTTTATCAACTTTAAAACCCTATAATTCATGAAATCATTCTAATTCAATTTAATATGTTGGGATCACATAATTATATAATGACATCAGAATATATAGAAGAAACATAATTAACATGATTAACAACATGCTCATCAAACTAGGGTTTTCTTGAATATCATCTAATATTTGTGTACTAGACATTATATGTATCCCTAATCATCATATTTAACATACTACATTATTATGAACATCCAGATCAGATTAAGATCATACTATGTTATAACCAATATTGGTTTAATAACCCTATTTCCACATGTACATGTTTATCAACTTTAAAACCCTATACAATATGTGCATAATACAACAAACAATCATTAGGGCAAGAGTGAATCTTTTGACATTTCATCCCTATGTTGGTCATTATCTTCTTACTCTCATGGCAATTTTTTGGAAGGGTGTTGTTAGGAGGAAGAATTTTATGAGCAAAGTCCAAAACATCACAAACACCTTTCTTAGACAATTTGTTGTCACATTTCATAACTACAATAAATAAGGAAAATGCTAAACAAGAAAAATGCAAAGTAAAAAGGAAACTACACAAAAGAATTGATGAATAACACACATAATAGAAAGGAGAATTGGTTTCTACTAGTTGCAGCTTATTATAGTATAAGGCAAGCGGTAGTGATGAACTCAATAATGGACAAAGAAGAGGGCATACCGGTCTGGAGAGGAGCTATGGTCTGCAGACGGCGGCACAGAGTGGGCGACGGCGGTGGAGAGGAGCTGTGGTCGAACCGGTGGCGCGGCGAAGAAGCAGCTAGCAACCCTAAACCCTGGCGGCGGCGCGACGGCGGTGGAGAAGCAACTTCTGTCGGCCTAGCGGCGGCGGCTTGGAGGCACTGGTGGCGGCATGGAGGCATCGGAGGAGAAGGCGGCGTGGAGGCACCAGAGGAGAAGGCGGCGCCGGAGAAGGAGGTGCGGCGGCACTGTCGTGGAGGGGTGCGGTGGAGTGGAGGGTCGGGCGACAATAGAGGGGTGGTTGTGGAGGGAGCAGTTTAGGCGATGAAACAGAAGAAAGGGGAAGAGTCGGGTGATCGCAGGATATAAAGTTCACCAATAGCGTCGGTTGTTTGTCACAACCGACACCTAAACCACTTTAGCGTCGGTTGTGACAAAAAACTGATGCTTAAGTGGACGATATTTTCACAAAATTGTTTGGCGGGAACCACTTTCAGCGTCGGTTATCAACAGATAACCGACGCTGAAAGTGACACTTTTCGCGCAAAGTTTCATCACACATAGGCATCGGTGGCTATTTAAATAACCGACGCAGTATGTGACACTTTTTCTTTTTGCTCGAAAATTGGATTTCACGGGAGCTTTTAGGCGTCGGTTTGTTATTGTCAACCGACGCTGAATACAAAGCGGTACCCGTGTCTGGCTGGTCTTCGAATATAGACGTCGGTTTGCTTAAACAACCGACGCCTTATATGATAGGCGTCGGTTTTCCTTAATAACCGACGCCCAGAAAAGCGACACTGAATGATATTTCTATAGTAGTGTAAGAGTTGTATTTTACCATTTTTGCAGTCGCCTCAGCAGTTGCGGGCTTCCTTATTTCTCCCTTCTTATTTTGCCTCCCAGCTATCCAGACATCATGGCGAGGTAGAGGTGTGCTACCTATAGTAGAGGACTCCTGAGTAGCAGCAGACTGAGCAGTAGCCTCAAACTATAGTCTTTGGCGAATGCCTGCATACCCCTTTGGACCCATTGTGTGGTCATGCACATTCAGTGCACGCCTTGCTTTTTGCGCCTCACTGAGGGCCTAGTTAGTATGCACATTAATGATTTGGTTAGTAATACTAAATGTTAATCTTGAATAGGTGAATACAATGCATATTAATTAAATTGGGGGTGACGCCTAATACCTTGAATTCATCAGTTTGTCTTGAAGCAACAAATGTGTCCCATTCTTCTTGGTCCAGGAAGTTCCACTGTTATGTGGCTGTCTTCTTCCTCTTGTCACATTCTTTTATGTATTCTCAGGTGAGATTTGTTCTATAGTTCCTTAGGACTCTCCCACAGCATTGCAGCACACATTTATGATGCAACTTTTCATCCAATTCAAATATACTCTGCAAAATAGAATTGCTATTAATTAGTATCCAAAAAATTAGTAATCTAACAAATAGAATTGAAAATTAATAATGACTCATGCATAAATCCTTCCATATTACGTCTTTCTTCCCCTTAGGAACTTTATGCCAAGAATCTATCTTACAATCGCAATGGCTACGAGTAACATACCCAAGATATGAAAGAAATGAATTGTGATTCACTCCAATTGCATTTCCTGCATTATCAAAATCCACAACAAGTTTGGGTCCATTGCTCCTTTGTGCTATTAACTTCTTCATCATAGTGATTCCCCTTCTCTTGTCAACTTTTTGGTGCTGCTCATCAAGTGCCTCAAGTGCTTCATAGGGTACATTTGCATCATTAACCTAAAATTTGACAAAATAAACACACTTACAGGATATAACTTGAAATGGACATATAGATATAAATATATGATATATATTTTTAAAACTTATCATCGTGAGGCGGCGCATTGATGTCCTCACTCTGACGGTAATCATCAACATGGTCATCAGGAGAATGCTCAGCCATCTGAAAGTTCACATTCACATTGTAAAGTAATTCATATTGTAAATCTCACATTGTAAAGTTCACATTCACATTGTAAAGTAATTCACATTGTAAAATTCACATTGTAAAGTTCACATTCACATTGTAAAGTAATTAACATTGTAAAGTTCACATTGTAAAGTAATTCACATTGTAAAGCTCACATTGTAAAGTTCACATTCACATTGTAAAGTAATTCACATTGTAAAATTCACATTGTAAAGTTCACATTCACACTGTAAAGTAATTCACATTGTAAAGTTCACATTCGTAAAAATAAAACATATAAAAAAATATAAACATGCTTCTAATATTGCGATTTTTTATCAATTAACAATCCTTCATTGTGATCTCCGCGCACATACAAGTCATCATTAGCTTCAATATTTGCTAGTGTTGGCAACCCAACTGAGAATGGACTGGAGTCATCATACTTATTATAGTACTCTTCTTCATAAGTAGGATCTTCAATGAACTGTCTTTTACCATGAAGAACAACCGACCATTTATCATTTGCAGGATCATCGATATAAAATACTTGTTTCGCCTGTGATGCCAATATGAATGGTTCACCCTTCACGCCAATCTTTTCAAAGTTCACTAAAGTGAAACCCAATTCATCCACTATAACTCCTTTGGTGTTATCAACCCAATTACATTTGAAGAGCAAAATTCTGAAATCTATGTAGTCAAACTCCCATATGTCTTCAATGACACCGTAATATGACATTTTAGCTTCACGTGGACTCTTATCCTTTGCACTTGCAAAAAACATAGTCGACGCTTGAAGGGTGACCCCACTGTTTAAAGGCGAGGCATTTGATAGTTTCAGTATTATCATTTGGTGTTTGAGATAGTTGATGTAAGACTTTATCTTCGAACCACTTAATAAATGTCTTGTTATGCTCTCTAGCAAGCCACATTGTATTGGCTTGAGGATATTGTCTCTTGATGAAATTGGTATGTTCCTCGATATAAACACTCACTTTATCCATGTTGTGTAAAATATACAAGTGACCTTGTTCCAACTACTCACGACTGATTACTTTCACCCGTGATCCCAAAATTTCTTTGCCAAATTGCTCCTCAATATTCTTGTCATTACCACGAGTGTCATTACCACTGAGAAAGTCATTGCAAAAATCCATAACCTCTCTCGCCACATAACCCTCAATAATACTCCCTTCAGGCCGATAACAGTTTCGAACATCACTTTTAAAAATGCTCATGTATCGTTCAAAGGAATATATCTAATGCAAGAAAACTGGTCCCAATATTTTCACTTCCCTAGTCAAGTGGACAACAAGATGTACCATTATATCAAAGAATGACGGAAGAAAATACATCTCAAGCTGACATAAGGTAACAACCACTTCTCTTTGCAAATTATCGAGAGTATCAGGTTCAATAACTTTGCTGCACAGACTGTTGAAAAAGAAACAAAGTCTGGTGATTGCAAACCTTACATGCTTCGACAATATAAATCTAATTGCCACAGACAATATTTGTTGCATTAGAGTGTGACAATCATGAGATTTAAGACCTATCAACTTCAGATCTTTCATTGATACCAATATACGGATGTTGGATGAGTAACCCTGTGGCACCTTAACATTTACCAAACATTCACAAAAAGCTTTCTTCTCCTTTTTAGACAATGTGTAACAAGCGGGAGGTAAGTATGTTCTCCGATTTCCCATTTCACAAAATTCTGTTAATTCTGACCTTATTCCCATTTCACGTAGGTCCAGTCTGGATTTTATCCCATCTTTAGTCTTACCTGATATATTCAACAAAGTGCCAATGACACTATCACAGACATTTTTCTCAACGTGCATGACATCGATACAATGTCTGACTGTCAAAGAACTCCAATAAGGAAGATCCCAAAATATTGACTTCTTCTTGAATAAAGATTTGTCACTCCGTGTGGCCATAGTACATTGTTATCTCTTACCAAATTCATTGACAAAGTCTTTTACTCTTTCATAAACAACCTCCCCTAGTATAGGTTTAGGTGCACTCCGTTCCTCATTCAATCCATTGAATGCTTTGCGCTTCCTACGATACGGGTGGAATTTTGTAAGAAATCTTCGATGACCAAGATATACAGTCTTACTGCCATGTTTTAGTCTTGTTGAATCAGTGTTCTCTTCACATATAGGACATGCTTTAGCTCCTTTGACACTATATCCAGACAAATTCCCATATGCTGGAAAGTCATTAATAGTGCAAAACAACATAGCATGCAAACAAAATGTCTCTCTTCGTGAAGCATCATAGGTCATCACACCTTCACCCTAGAATTTCTTTAAGTCATCAATCAGAGTTTCAAGATAAATATCGATATCATTTCCAGGTTGTTTAGGGCCCGATGTCAACAACGACAACATTACGTACTTATTTTGCATACACAGCCAGGGAGGAAGACTGTATATAACAAGCATGATTGGCCAAGTGCTATGTTGGCTGATCAATGTCCCGTACGGATTCATCCCATCTGTACAAAGCCCAAGTCTTAGATTCCTGACTTCTTCACCAAATTCAGGGTACAATAGATCAATCTTCTTCCGTTGTGGGGAATCAGACGCATGTTGTAGGATTCCATCATTATTTTTCTTAACATCTGCATGTCACCTCAAATTCTTTACATCTATCGGATTGGCAAACAAGCGTTGAAACCGTGATATTATAGGTAGATACCACATCACCTTAGCAGGAAAACCAGTTTTGGACTCCCCCAAAGTCGTCAATTTATACTGTGATGCACCACATTTTGGACAATCTTTCAAATCCACATAGTCCTTTTGAAATAATACACAATCATTTGGGCATGCGTGTATCTTCTTGGCATCCATTCCCATTGGGCACAACAATTTCTTTACCTGGTATGTTGAGATTGGCAGCTCGTTTCCTTTAGGAGCATTTCTTTCAACAAAGACAACAATGACGTGAAGCTTTTTTCGCTCCATCTATTGCTAGCTTTCAGCTTATACAATCTCAACACAGTGCTAAGCTTCGTAAACTTAGTACAACCTATGTATAACAATATCTCAACATCATGCACAATGTTTCTAAAAATGGGAGGTGGATCGGTGTGCTCTACCCCCACAACTATCCAGCATCGCATCAACAATGTCTACTGGAACTGGTTCATTCACATATACGTCATCGGAGGCAATTTCTTCTTCCACACAAGCACTGCTATCAACATCCACTAGTTTCGAGTTTGAAATCTCTCCATGCCAGTGCCATTCTGTATAGCCTTGTATAATCCTATTGCACATGACATGACTTTTGATTTCATCACCAGTGCTGACTTTCAAGTTGTTACCGCAATGCCTACATGGATAGTAGAACCTATCTCCAGGTTGTTTCCTATGTTCCTCGGCAAATCTAATAAACTGGTCAAGACTAGATATAAACTCTGGGGTGCAGCGATTGCGAATGGACATCCATGATCTATCCATTCTATGATAAAAGCGAAAACAAGTATATATTACAACAAGATTAGGGTCTAGGGTTAACAGATTATAGTTTTTACATGGTTAAAACTTTAGGCCAACAAATACATGTGATGTCATTCTTATATATAATAAATGTGTACCACCTATCCCATTCTTGAACACCTAATCTCACTAGTAAGTGTATAATGTGTATTGGGTTTTCAAGAAAATTTTGGCAGCATTTCCCCGCTGTTCTCCAAGTACATATGTACTTAGAGAACAAACGGGGAAATGCTGCCGAAATTTTCTTGAAAACCCAATACACATTATACCCTTACATCCTAAGTGAGATTAGCTGTTCAAGAACAGTCCCAAATCGGGGACTATCCAAGATTTACTCCTAATGAATAAATGTTGGACGGGTTTCTAGGCCAACAAATACATGTTCTGTCATTCTTATATATAATAAATGTGTACTACCTATCCCATTCTTGAACACCTAATCTCACTAGTAAGTGTATAATGTGTATTGGGTTTTCAAGAAAATTTTGGCAGCATTTCCCTGCTGTTCTCCAAGTATAGATTTACTTAGAGAACAAACGGGGAAATGCTACCTGAATTTTCTTGAAAACCAAATACACATTATACACTTACATCCTAAGTGAGATTAGGTGTTCAAGAACAGTCCCAAACAGGGGACTATCCAAGATTTACTCCTAATGAGTAAATCTTGGACAGGTTTCTAGGCCAACAAATACATGTACTGTCATTCTATAACATTGATTTCAACATTTCGAGTGTCCATGCATGTTCATCATCTAGATAAAAGATTACACATAAATTACTATGACCTAGGGATGGAGATATTCATAATTGATTTCAAAATTTCAAACTAGCTCATGCATTATCATCAATCAACATCATACAATAGGGATTCATGTAGATGTTAGGGTGACACATCACTACAAAATTAGAGATTTAACATTAGGGTTTTAATATCTTACATAGATTGATCACAAGATTTCAGCAATATAGTTAATTCAAGATTATGGTGAGATGTGTATTAAGGTTTTAATATCTTAATTCAACATGCATCAAAATTTACAGAATTAGGTCAAGCATTAGTATTCAATTGCAAATGTATCTTTTTCTTCCTCCTACTCCCTCTCAGATGGCTGTTGGATTAAAGCAAGGCCACGCCCGTGTGGGCTGGCCACGGTCGTGGCCTTGCTTTAATCCAACAACCATCTGAGAGGGAGCAGGAGGAAGAAGAAGAGGTGAAATCCCACGCGAAGCAGGGTACCTTCTTGAGGGCGGAGGAAGAAGAGCGGGAGCAGGTACCTTCGGGCAACCGGCGAGGAGAGCAGGGCAACTGGCGGTAGGAGGAGGAGGACCAGGAGGAGCAGGAGGATCAGGAGTAGTAACAGACCGTCAACGAGGAGAGCAGCAGCAGCAGCGGCGTCGGTGAGGAGAGCAGCAACAGTAGAGGTGCTGGCGGCGAGTAGCAGACGCACCAGCGGCAGCGGCGGCGACCAGCAGGTTGAATGCAGGTGGGAGGGGGCATCGTCGACGATTTTAGGTGAGCAGCAGGTTCTGAATTCTCACAATGAAACAGAAGAAAGGGGAATACTCGGGTGATCGCGGGTCTATTAAGTTTGTAAATGGCGTCGGTTATCCACAAAACCGACACCTAAAACCTTAATTCAATTGATAGTAACAAACTGACGTCCAATTGGACATTCCTTTACCCTAATTTTTTTGGCGGGGACGATGCACACACCCTTATAGCGTCAGTTATGCTAAGACAATCGACGCCCATATTGAAACTTTTAGTGCAAATTTTATCTTCATTCAGCGTCGGTTATTAGGTACAACACCGACGTTGTTGCTGATACTTTGGTGCAATTTTTTTTTTCTCGAAAAAATTGGATTTCACGAGCTACTTTAGGCATCGGTTTCTTTTCTTCGACCGACACTGAATGAAAAGTGATACCTATGTCTGGCTTGTCTTCAAATATAGATGTTGGATGTCCTTATTAACCGACATTTAATGTTAACATCGTCAGTTTTACTAAAAAACCGAGGCCTCTAAAAGCGACGTTGAACGCTGTTTCTGTAGTAGTGTGTGGTGTTGGGCGTCACAAGTCCATCCTTTCTTACACTTCTTCAACCACATTCTCACCCCATCATCTACCAAAAATAAATCACAAAGACAAAAAGAATGTGCCAAACTCTAAGTTTGACACCCCTTCTCACCCCTCTTCTTCTTCGACACCCACATATTTAATAGGGGTGTATCACAATAAAAAATGCCAATGTGCACCCTAAAAATAAGAAACACAATACATATAATTGCAGCAAAAATAAAGCAATTATGAGTGGAATAGAGGAGAGATTCACAATCTTTCGTTTCATACCTTCATTCGTTTAGAAAAAATCACCCAAAAATATTTCCTTTCACACCTAAACCATGTACTTGTATACATTTCATTGGAATGGGTGGAACCTTCTGAAACACTAATGATATTGTGATTGTAATGGACAAGTTTTGATGGAAATTTGTTGTGAATGAAAAGTTGATATAGGTAATTTAAAGCTGCAATTTTGTGATTGTAGGAGATCAGGTTGCTTGGTCATAATTGGTTTTAGGGAACCAAGTGATGCTGTGGAAAAGAGGATGACATGATAGTACTATTATTTGGAAGGTTGTTCTAATTCTATTTTCTCAAGGATGAGAATTGCTCTAGTTTGAGGTAGTTTGATGAAGGCATATTCATCACATTTTCATTGTGATTTTTTTATTAGTTTGACTCGCTTTAGTTGTACATTGCATCATGTTTTACTTTGTTTCATCAAATTTGTTTGTGTCCTCAAATACTTAGATTTTGATTGAATTTCTTGCTCTTGTGTAGGGAAGTGCGCATCAACTCAAGAGCAGTGGAGATTTCCTTCCCCTGGCTCATGTTTAAGCATTGGGAATGATTTCATAGCTGATTAGAGCTAAACAACACAACCGAAGCATGTTGTTAGGCAACCAGATCTCCTATTCAGCCCACCAATCTATCCACTCTAAGAATTTCCCATACAAGTTTCAGATATGGAAATCACCCTCACTTATCAGGTGGTCAGTGGGTCCTCCAAACATATAATAAATTTGATGAACTTTTGTGATTGAATTATCAACCAATCCACTCCCTTGATTGGTCGATCCACTTGTAGCAGAGACCTTTAAGTATAGTGCTCATCATCTGATCCACCTCACTGTTCATTTGGCCAACAAAAATTACCTCCAAAGTAGATTCTCACATTAACCTTAGTGCTCCTGCAGATCAGGAAATCCACTCCAGGGATCGATCAATCAACAGATTCTCCAGAAGACTTATTAGAGCGAAGATCGACTAATTGGTTTCACTAGTCATCCAACTAGAAGTCCATCATTCGTGCTTCTAAGATTGTGATCGACCAACTACACCACATGGTCACATGATCAACACGACAGACAAAGCACAATTAGACCATTGCAACAAGGATAATTTGACAATGAAAGGGATGCCTGACCTAATATTTATTCTATTCCAATCACTCTGAGTCCAGAGCACATTTTGAGGAGTAAGTAGCAAGAGGGAAGACAAGGAACAATATTAATTTAATGGAGTTACTCAGACGATGTGTTGCTAGAGTGGATAGTGGAAGTCAAAGACCTTTGTTTACTACCTTCTTCTTCATTAGTGACATGATCTCTTCTCTCCCTTCTTGTATTTGTATTCTTGCTATGACAATGAGTGAGTAGACTTTCCCGTTTGGGCATGAGAAGTATCCTCATCACCGTTACTTTGTCCTAGTTGTTATCAAACTCAATATTCCTTATTATGTTAAACTATTCTCCATTTGTTTATGCTTTCTGCTTCACTTGATCTCTCATTTAGCTTATTGTATATAATCTCGAGCGCATAGACCAAAAAACATAGGATTAGATTCCTAAATGGATGTGTAGGATTCTTGATGCAATTGTAGAAGGGACCCTACAAGAATATTGAAGCATAAACACGGGTAACAAGAACTTGATCCCATGGAAAATTCAATCCTTATACAATTCACATTTCGCAAGGAAGCAAATTCACTTGGTACTAGTTTGATTTCTGAGGTTATTGAGTTGTGATGATTCAATAGGAACATAGGTGGTGAAGGTGAAGCCCAGACATCCTAGTGTTCCTTTAATACTGATTAAATCTTTAGTTTAATCCATTATTTTCCTTGCAATCCTTAATTTGATCACAAGTTCATAATCATTTTTAAACAAATTATTTTAAATATTGTTCTTAATGATTGGTCCAAAGGCGATTACTTAAAAATTTGTCTTTTGGGTTTGACCCTTTAATATACTGCAATTGATTTGTCTACTGGTGGGTGAGTTAGTTCTGATCGTAATATAGGTTAAAAACCTAAGATAATTCTTATTAGGGAATTTGTGTGCAATAAACTCACATCAGTAGGGTGGTCTATGAATATTTAAGTTCATCTTTAATATGATAGATAGATGATTTCTATTTGACTTAATACACCTAATTATAAGTAGGCCGGCTGGTCAACAAGGGAGAGGATTATTCTTTTAGAAATAATATAATAAAATGTGACATCCCTATCTTCTTCCATACAATTAGGTACACCGACATTATGGGGGGGGACAATCTTCCATTCTCTGATTTCCTAACCAAGGATTGAGATTCATATGGAATGCTAATGCTCATGTCTCATGCAAGTTTAAGAATCTGGTTCTTGGGGGCTCCTTTGCCACAGGAAAGGTTTGAGTGGGAATCCCATCTTCATTTGGAATTATTTCTAGTTTGTCTTTAGCAAGGCGTGAGACAAGAACATGACCGTCCATGGTCTATAAAAGGGACTAACCAACTACTAGTAACCTAACAACATGTTTGGATTGCAGGAAAGGATTAGATGGGATTTTCCAAGAGGATGGGATAGAAAGGTATAGACGAATAATGGTATATTGTTTGATCCCATCCTACGTTTGGAAACAAAGTAGGATATAATTCATAATGACTCTGACTAAAGAACACACAACATGATCAATTAAAAATTGGTCTTGCAAATGTCTAACAATTTTAATAACATATACTACTGATCTAAAATAGAATTTGTATATGAATGGAATAATTGATATCGTGTTGTGTTTATGAAAGTTCATTAATGAGAATCGATGCGAGAAGGAAGAAAGAAAACACCTATATCATTTCTAATTTCTGAAATTTAATGGATGTAAATTCATGCAAGGAGGAAGAAATCAAGTACCTTGTTGGCCAACAAGGTGGTACTAATCTATTGGTAAATGACAAGAACAACAAAAGCAAGAAAGTAGAAATCTTCTTTTGGTCATGGATCATAGTGTCGGTAGGAAGTATCAATATTTTTTACTTATGTAACTATAGGGAACAATATGTAATGTGGCTTGTTGTTGAAGGACAGCATAACGGAAAAGTTTACATGAAACTTATTAAAAAAGTCTTACAATTTCAGCTATCGTATCTTTTTTAGCTATGACGTAGAGGAAGATTGGATACTGAATCATGTACATAGCAGATTTCACCAGCCACAGCCAAATAGCAATCAATTGCAAATTTTCAAGGTGTGAGGATATTCATCTGGCTAGCAACGATTATGACAACGTGCAGACGACGGACAGCCCACGCGGATGACGGACGACTGGGGCAGACGATGATTAGAGCTGGCAAAAGTTGACCCGACCCAAGAAACCCGACCCGTCCTATCCGCAACCCAACCCGATTAAACCCAAAGAAAATATAAACCCGAACTCAACCCGACCCGACCCGATGCTTATCCAAAACTCAATATGACCCAGAATTGTCAGACCCAAACCTGACCCGACACCCGACCCGATGATATCGCATGACCTGAATCAACCTGAAAAAATCACAACCGACTTGACCCGACTCAATATCAACCTGACCTGACATTGACCTGACCTGACATCAACCCACCTAACACCAACACAACCCAATGTCAACCCGATCCAACACCAACCAGACCCTATATCAGCCCAACTTGACGTCAAACCGACCCTACACTGACCTGACCCTATATCAACCTGACTTGACGTCAAACCGACCTTACACCGACCAACACAATGTCAACCCAATCCGAAATCAATCCAACAGAACATCGACCCGACCCAATATCAACCTGACTGAGTACTAGCGAGTAGCAACTAGCGAGACGCCGAGAAGTCAAGTTTTAGTTTTACAATAGATTTTTGTATGGCTTTATCAGTATATTATTTATAAGAAATAGTTTGCTTGATAATTTGATTGTAAGGAAAAGGAAGGGGGAATATATGAGATAATGGATAGTAAAAGAAAAAATAACAAGTAAAAAATATTTTCTTTATTTTTTTAAATTATTGCAACATATTAGTCATTACTCATTATCACAACTCACAACGTGACCTGAATGAGGTCCAACTCAAAACAACTTGATTATATAAATATACAACCCAAGCAACCCCAACTTGATAACTACCCAATTCAAAATGACTAGATTCAAACTCGAGTTAGCCCCAGAAAATAGTGTAAATTGAAATGACGTGAAGTGATTTGACGTGAATCCAAACCTACCCAATAAATTAATCTAAACAAACTTGTACTAAAATTGACCCGATCCGAACACGAGTTGACCCAAAAAAGCAAAATGAACTGAAGGGACCAAACGGATACTAACAGGCTCGACATGAAAGGATAAAATAACCTCAATTATCTTCGACCCATATGACTATGGCCAAACCTGAACTAATCCGTCTGATTTCCAACTCTCTAATCTAAACAGAGTGAGACCCAACCCAAAATAACTAGACCTGAACAAAAAACGCAACCCAAGGAGACCCGATCTGATTACTACCCAACCTGAAAATGACTATGGCCAAACCTGAACTAATCCGTCTGATTTCCAACTCTCTAATCTAAACAGAGTGAGACCCAACCCAAAATAACTAGACCTGAACAAAAAACGCAACCCAAGGAGACCCGATCTGATTACTACCCAACCTGAAAATGACTCGACCCAAAAGCGAAGTAGATCGAGGAAATAGTACAAATTAACCCGACCCAATATTAAGACGACTCAAAATGATTTGACTTGAACCCGACCCAACATGATAAAGTAACATGAAAAAGTCTATACCTAAATTGACCCGACCTGAACCCAAGGTGACCTGAAATTACAAAATGACCCAAAGGGACCTAATCTGATACTAACCCGACCCGAACCTGAGTTGACCCAAAATTACAAAATGACCCAAAGGGACCCAACCCGATACTAACCCGACCCAAACCCGACCAACCCAAAAGAATAAAATAACCCGAATGATCTCTGACCCGTAATGACCCGACCTGAAATGACCCGACCCAAACCCGACCCAACCCGCCCGATTGCTAGCTCTAACGATGATAGGGGGAATAAGACACGCCGTAAAAAATATCGTTGTTGGGGTCGGGGTGCGAAGACTCTTTATACCGCTCAATACCTAGGGTCGGTGCGGAACTCAAAAGTCCTTCTCAGATAAGACTCTTACTCCTAATGGATTAGAATCCTTATATCATTTTAACACAATCAAACATGGGATTTGAGATTTTAATGGGATTCTATTCCTATCCTACTTATAGTACCGAAAACCAAACATGCCGTAAAGGAAAACACTTGCAAGGGTAGAGGTTCCAAATTAGGTATTAGACTCATCTGTGCCGACATCATTTCCTGGTGAACAAAAAGAGATGGTGTGCTACCGTTGAAACTTGCCTGTTGCAGACGTGGTGATCTTAGGGTTGAGATGGCTCCCAACAATGGGAAAAAGATTGTAGGTTTTGTAGTTTCCATTGAAGGAGTGAATGTTGTTCCGACCCTAGGTAGGATTTATATTAAAAGGAGTTAGAGCCATGCCTCACATGATTTTCTTGCCAAAGTAGTTGTGTAGACAAATGCACCTGAAAGAACAGATGGTGTATAGGGAGAAGGGGGCATATCCTAATCAGAATATGGATCATGGATAATATCCATCTCAGTCAATATCCATTGTTATCACCTTACCAGACATTATAGTTATCATCCCAATTTGAAGATGATTTCTATCTATATCTCCTCCACTTGTGTTTACTCTTGCCATGAGAAAGTAGTCTTCTGGATAGGTGCATGTATTAGTCATGTTATGCATAAATTGTCATTTCTTATTGCTCATTACTACTGGTATGGATAATGGATTTGTCATAATTGTTCTTGAATGTTGTATGGGATTCCCATCATTATTTCATGTCTATAAAAGATATAAATATATACAACTTCAAAAACTAGAACTAGTATACTAATAATTAAAATCAAACCCTAGAACAAAATTTATGAAGGATGTTCTCTAGGGCATTGGATTCATGGCTTGTAGGCTTCATAACAGAAAGCCTGTGTAATTATCTATCCTTGCAAATTCCTTAAGACGTGATGATAGGAAATTGCTTGGCCCCAATAATAAATGTCATATGAGTATGAAGTGCATGTGAATGAGTGAGGTGCATAGTGATGATGAAACTTATTTTCACCCTAGTGTTTCCCATCAATTAGTCAATCTCTCTTAATTTCATTTTAAATTTACCTACAATTTATACTAATTATAAAATCATCAACTTGGTTTTAAATATTATTCTTAATTTGAATTGAATTTGACTAGCTAGATTCTTAAAAAGGTATGATTTGGGTTTTGGTAAATATAGGGTTTATCTCTAGAAGCTTTGAGGGAATTTAAAATGGAAAATCAAATGTTAATGTTATATGTCAGGTGGATTATCCTCTAGCCACCCAAAGAAACCAACTTCTACTAGAGAGCAGGGCTGAAGTATAGGAGGAGATGGAGGAATCCCATGAAGAAGACAGAAGCAAAATACCAGAAGTAGATGGGAATGTTTATATCCCTAAATCCACATATGTTCATCATCATGTAGTTTCACTGGCCTCCACAACAACTTAGTTTACTCTTGACATGAGCAAGTAGTCTTCTGGATAGGTGCATGTATTAGTCATGTTATGCATAAATTGTCATTTCTTCTTGCTCATTACTACTGGTATGGATAATGGATTTGTCATAATTGTTCTTGCATGTTATATGGGATTCCCATCATTATTTCATGTCTATAAAAGATATAAATATATACAACTTCAAAAACTAGAACTAGTATAATTAAAATCAAACCCTAGAATAGAATTTATGAAGGATGTTCTCTAGGGCATTGGATTCATGGCTTGTAGGCTTCATAACAGAAAGCCTGTGTAATTATCTATCCTTGCAAATTCCTTAAGACGTGATGATAGGAAATTGCTTGGCCCCAATAATAAATGTCATATGAGTATGAAGTGCATGTGAATGAGTGAGGTGCATAGTGATGATGAAACTTATTTTCACCCTAGTGTTTCCCATCAATTAGTCAATCTCTCTTAATTTCATTTTAAATTTACCTACAATTTATACTAACTTTAAAATCATCAACTTGGTTTTAAATATTATCCTTAATTTGAATTGAATTTGACTAGCTAGATTCTTAAAAAGGTATGCTTTGGGTTTTGGTAAATATAGGGTTTATCTCTAGAAGCTTTGAGGGAATTTAAAATGGAAAATCAAATGTTAATGTTATATGTCAGGTGGATTATCCTCTAGCTACCCAGAGAAAGCAACTTCTACTAGAGAGAAGGGATGAAGTATAGGAGGAGATGGAGGAAGCCCAAGAAGAAGACAGAAGCAAAATGCTAGAAGTAGATGGGAATTTTTATATCCCTAAATCCACATATGTTCATCATCATGTAGTTTCACTGGCCTCCACAACAACTTAGTTTGATATTTGGTCATAATGGATCACTATGATTCAGAGCAATGCATTTGTAAGGATAAAGTCGATGAATATCAAGACACCACATATATTCCTTGATTTATGTGCTCTGAATAGACAACTAGGTGTCTCATAAGATGTCCTAAAGTTTCATCTATTAAAACACTCCTTACTAATAGAGCCAAGATGTGGTGCAACTCCTTGAAAGGGGAGAACACCATGACATGGATAGGGTTTCAAATCGTGTTCTTGGAGAATTTTTACCCACCATCCCTCACATAGCAGATTAGGGTAAAGATTGCATAGTTCACCATTTTCTTAGGTGATACTTTTTCCAAACCATGGGAAACATATATAGAGTTACTCCATTGATGACCCCACCATAGAATCTCATAACTTAATTCATATCATATAAAATTATCATAGAGAGGAAGATGATGAAACAAAAAAGTTTCTTCATTCCTCATCTATTTTATGCACCAAAGATATGATAGGATGTGGAACATTTTGAGCTGTGGAACTGACAATCAAGCCAAATGGGGAATATTGAATGGATTACTACTTAGCATTGTGAAAATGGAAGCCAATTGTAAACTTAAATATTTAATGTCTTTGAAAATACACAATCAAGGAGTACGACATAGTTAAGCTAGCTAGAAAAAATTCATGTTCTCTTCTGATTTCTTGCTATATTGGGTATTCTACATGCAAAAATGGGCTAGACAATCTTTGAGCCAGTATTTCCATCATGACCTCAACCTATGTAAAAGGCTAGGATTCATAAAACATTTTCTCATAGGGATGGTTATTCAACTTGTAGAATCTCCAATGACCACTCCACTTGTGATAATAGACGATGTTCCAGTCATAGCAGGGAATACGTTCCATGTGATTTCCTCATAACTGACATAAAGGGGGTATAGGGTATCCCCTTATCTTCAATCAATAGTTGTTTGCCACAAATGGGATATTGATTAATTTTGAAGTAGGAACATTGCTTTTGAGATGAGGAAAGAGATTTTGTTGAGTTCAATGTTTTTGAGAGCTTCATGAAGAGGTCTTCTTACTTGAATATATAGAGAAGATGGTAAAACTTGGATAGGAAACTCAATTTATAGATGATCCTCCAGAGATACCTATTGTTGATTCCCATGTGAATGAGTCTATCAAAAAATAGGTAGAGAAGTACTTATTCCGCCTTGACACATATATGGAAAACCCACAAACTAAACTTGGAGAGATAAAAGCAATAGGCACTTGGGATGAAACCCTTTCTAGAAGGGCTAAAGTGCATTTTTCTACAAGATGCATGTTTGTCGAGTGAAAATTAATGTCGATCTCATATCTAAGCGGACATAGTGAAGGAAAAGGACAAAATCCCTATATTATAAATGATTCATTTGATGGGGGTGATTTAGGTGTTGCACATTCATAGAATTCCAATAAAGGAGAAGTACAAGACTTCAGTGGACCCTTAGAATATTGAATCCTGATATGAAGGAGGATGTTTGACTTGGAGTCATGAAATTGTTGATTGTCGGGATCAACTATCGCATTTCTTACTCCCTATGGGTGAGTCTATTTTATGGAATGTACCAAGAAAGGAGGCATCAGTGTGGTGCTCAATGATTCCTACATGCATGATCATGAGATGGAGGATGTGCATTGATTATACGAAGTTGGAAAAAGTAATGCATAAGTATCACTTTTGTATTTCCTTTCTAGATCAAGTGCTAAAGAGACATGCCCACCATGAGAACTGCCTCTACCTGTATGGCTATTCAGGCTTCTACTAGATTCCCATACATCCTAATGATTAAGAGAAGACAACCTTTATCTTCTCGTCTAGTACTTATGATTTTAGGAGGATGCCATTTAGGCTATGCAATGCACCTACCACCATCTAGAGGTGCATGGCAGTGATTTTCTTTGGCTTAATAGAAACCATCATGGGGGTTTTATGGATGAATTCTCCATCTATGGATATTTTTTGTCACATGTTTGCATCATCTCTCTCTCTCTCTTTATAGATCTTGGAAGATGAGAAGGAGCACATCTGGTTCTTGATTAGGAAAAATATCACATCATTATAAAGTAGGGCATATGTTTAGGACATAAAGTCAGTAACAAAGGGATAGAGGTAGACATGGTGAATATTGAATTCATATCTAGACTCTCCCTCCTGTCTAGAATCATAGAAGCCCACACCTTCTTAGGCCGCTAATGATTCTATAGGATATTCATTAGGAAATTCTCTACAATTACTAATCCAATGACCAATCTTCTTTTGAAAGACGTGGAGTTTAACTTCAATGAAGCAAGTTTGAAGAGCTCTAATAATCTAAATAAGGCTCTTACCTCCACTCCTATCATTTGGGTGCCAAACTGGTCTCTATCATGTGTGACTTTGTTGAATACACAGTGGGAGTCACTCAGGGATAGTGTGTTGACAACAAGTACCAAATGATAGATGATGCTTCCAAGATAGTGTGTGAAGCTCAAAGAAACTATGCCACAACTGAGAAATACATGATTGCTATTGTGTATGCTTTTAAAAGTTTTAGATCACATCTTGTGGGGTCACACATCATCGTGTATATAGATCATGCTATCGTTAAAACATTTGTTGACCAAGAAGGATGCAAATCCCAAATTGATCTAGTGGATTTTTCTTCCACAAGAATTTAATCTAAACGTTAGTGACAAGAGAGTGAGACAAAATGGGGTAGCTTATCACTTCATCCGCGTGTACAACATCACATTGATGTAGATCCTATAAATGATTCATTCCTAGATGACTAGTTGATGAAGAACTCTGATACCACTCCTTGGTATGATGACTTTGTCAATTACCTTGATGTGTATTTTCTAAATCCAAAAAGCACAAAAACACAAAGAATAAATTCATGCATGATATCAGTATTATTTATGGGATGAGCCATGTCTTTTTCTTCTTTATGTAGACATCCTATATGAATGTTGCATTCATGGAGAGGAGGATCCTCTAGTTCTAGAGCAATGTCATTCAGGACCTACTAATACAATTTCTACTATACTACAATATTCAAGGATTGCCACAAATTTGTGTTTCTAAGTGATTAATGGTAGAGGATGCACAACATATCAATAGGGATTGAATGTAATTGTCTTTGTGGAAAGATTTCAAAAATTTTGATACCTAGATTCATACTACATGGGCCAATTACCCCCTTTTTACGACTTCCCATATAGGTTGTGGGCTAAGTCCCAAAGTGGGTAGAAGTCTATTTATTTATAACCACCATGAATCTCTTCAAGGAGATTTGTTCTCACATTTTAAAGTCACCTGCAGTATCATATCATATGGGATATTCCATTTTTTTGGAGTGTAGTTTTGAAGCCTTGTTGACGAAATATGATATCAACCATTGAGTTGCCTCTCCATATCACCCAAAAACAAGTGGGGCAGGTGGAAGTTTGAAATAGGAAATTTGATGCCATCCTGGTAAAGACAATCAACCATACTAGAAAGGATTGGGAACATAAGATCAATGATGCTATATTGGCATATAAAATGGTGTTTGAGATGACCCTAGGTACCACACCATTCATATTGATCTATGATAAGGCATCCCATATCTCCATGGAAGTAGAGCACAAGTCCTACTAGGTGATAAAACAATTGGACCTTGATATGAAAGTTGCAGAAGACAAACAATTTTTATGACTTCAAGAGCCAGAGGAGCTTATATTGGATGTGTATGAGAATGCATGGATCAAAAAAGAAAGGAAAAACTTGTGGCATGATGGACACTTTAGGACAAAATACATATAGGTTCAAGTGTTTCTATACAACTCTTGACTTACGCTCATTCTGGGCAAGCTTTGTTCATGTTGGTCAAGGCCATATATTGTGAAGCATGCCTATCAACATGACACTTTTATGCTATGGAATGAGAGATTAGGAGAAATTGTAGCAAACAATCAAAGAATAAAGCAGTGATATAGAATTTTGGAACTAAATTCAAATCATATACTTACTCTAGCTACTCTATCAAAACATTGAGATTTAGATACTGAGCCAAAAATGTTAACTAAGGTGCTTGTCAGGAAGAAAACATAAAAATAATTTATTTCTTACATTCATTAAAATATTTAGTTAAGTGTCATTCATGTTGAATTGCACTAATTTGTAACTAAATATGTTCCTTGGGTCACCCAGTCAATGAATTGGGAAAGATTCTAATTCACTAAAAGTCCAGGTATACAAATCGATCGATTGGTTTACATTCAATTGATTCATTTATATCAACGTCCACCCTCCTTCAAGCCGATCGGTCAGCTTGTACCACAATTTGATCGGTTGCAAATATATCCATTTCAACAAAAAACTTCTTGAACATTAACAATTCAAGTAATTAATAAATGGCCAGTCAAACTTTTAATTTATAAGAAGAATGAAGAGCATTTTCACTAAATGTCCCGGGATGCAAACTGATCGATCGGTTTACTAGTCAACTACCTCACCGATATCAACATACCCCCTCTTTCAATTCAATCGATCAACGTATGGAAGTAGATACTAGTGATGTGGGTGGATTTGTAAGGCGGGCATCATCAATCTTCATATCATGTCACTCTTCACCAACAACAGAAGTAGACACTACCACCACAACACAAAGGGTGTCGCCTCAATACAGAGGTCATGGAAGATGGTGGCCATTTTAGGCAGCTTCTTCCCCATCATTTTGCTTTAAGATTTTTCTCAAAGATGATAAAATTTCTAAGATCCTAGTGGAGGGTGGGTGGTATGCAACCATACTCCATCCACGTGTATCTTATTTATTTTCTTATGATTTCCTTGCTTGAAAACTACCTTGTTAGGATCACCTATGCATCATTAGTATACTTTATGCATCTATGCATCATTTGTTTGCTTTATTAGGTTAATCAACTTGTTAGCTTGTTGGATTAGATACTGCATGTACTTTACACTTTATGCATTTGCGTTCATGTTTATCTTATTACCCCCCTTATATGGTGCAACTTCTTATTGGTGACCATTAACTGGGAAATTGACAATGCTTAGGACTCACCCCATGTGCCAATGCACTTAAACTAACATGCTCAATGGAAATGACGGCAATTATTATGGGAATAAAGGGATCAAATATAATGTTACTTCTTTGATTAGTGTAACATCATCATCATCATCATCTAAGCCTCAATCCCAACTATGTTGGGGTCAGCTACATGGATCCTTCATTTCCATTCAGCTCTATCATGGGCCATATTCTGATTGAGATGTAGAGATTCAAAATCTCTCTTTATAAGCTCATCCCATGTTAATTTAGGCCTTCCTCTTCTTCTATTTATAGTGTTTGGCTCAATAGCATTGCTTCTTATAGGCGCACTAGTAGGTCTACGTTGCACATGTCCGTACCATCTGAGTCGGCCCTCACGCAACTTGTCCTCAATGCTCGCCACCCCCACTTTATTCCTGATATAGTCATTTTTCAAACGATCTTTTCTTGTCTTCCCACACATCCATCTCAGCATACGCATTTCATCCACGTTCATCTTGTTGAGACCTTGTTTCTTCACCGCCCAACATTCACTCCCATAGAGCATGGCTGGTCGTATAGCTGTTCTATAAAACTTACTTTTTAACCTGAGAGGGATCTTCTGATCGCATAAAACTCCAGTTGCACTCCTCGATTCCAACCATCCTGCAGTGATCCGGTGACAAACATCATTTTGGACATCCCCGTCTATTTGAATAATAGAACCTAAGTAACGAAATTTGTCACATTTTGGTATATCTACTCCGTCCAACTTGGCTCCATCATTCACACTGCGAGATTGGCTGAAATTGCAATGCATATACTCAGTTTTTCTCCTGCTAATCATCAATCCATTTGATTCCAATGCCTTTCTCCAACATTCAACTTTATCATTCAATCCATCTTTTGTTTTGTCAATCAAAACAATATCATCAGCAAATAACATACACCAAGGAATATCATCCTGAACATTCTTTGTTAGCTCATCCGTAACCAAAACGAATAGATATGGGCTGAGTGTGGATCCTTGGTGTACCCCAACTGTAATAGGAAAAGTTAGTGTAACATACATGTGAAATTGCCATTTCTCCCTTATTGTTACATTGGTTGAATGGATGGAATAGGAAGAAAAAAACCAATGCACTAAAATAGAGTAAATGAGACGCAGGTAATCCAACCCCTCTTCTACTCTTCTTCATCCATATTCCTTCCTTCCATTCATTGTAAACAAATAAAAGTTCAAAAATATGGGTGGAACACCATCCTTCTCTCTATACTTGCTTTTTCCATATCCCTCTCTATGTAATAGGGGAGTACCATAAAAACAAAAAAAGATGTCACTATGCACAAAAGCAAGGAAATGAAATTGCACAATAAAAATGCAATATCATCCTAAATAGAGGAGAGATATGCATTCTTCCTTCCACACCTTCGTTCACTCCATTTTTCACCTAAGGGCCCAATTCATGGCCGATCTTGTCCCTTATCACGCCCTAGTGTTGGATTATGTGCATTCTCATTGGTTACATGCATTCTTATTATCTTCATGAATTTTTTCCTTGTGCTTGATATTTTTGATTTTGATAAGAAACCAAGTGTTATGATACGAAATTGGAAATGAGGATAGAAAAAGTTACATTATGTCATTCTATGTGGTTAGGGTTGCATGGTTGTGTTTTTGGTAGGGTTAAAGCACATCGAGAAAGAAAGAGGTATATTCATAGGTTGTTAGTGTTAATTGGAGACTCTCTAGTTTTATGTTACTTGAGGATGAGAAATATTTAAGTTTAGGTTAGTTTATAAATGCATATTTATCTTAGTTTAGTCACAAAATTTCATTAATTGTGCATTTATATTAATACATTATGTTCTTAATTTCAAAGGAAATTAGGTGTTATGGATTTTGCTTACTTTTATCATATTTTCATCTGAAATGCTAATTTTATTTTTGGAAATGAAAAGACAATAATGGAGGCTGCAAAATTCCCTTTTTAAAAGGATATAGGCAATTGGGATAATCCCCCCATCTCCAAGTAATTTGAAGATGATTCCTTAATACAAGAAACGGTACACATTCCAGGAATGCCCAAATAATCAAATAGATCTCCTAGTCAACAAGTTGGGTCGTGCTTCAAAATAAAAAACATAACAATATAAATCAATCATATAGCTTGCCCAATTGATCAATTTGACAATGTGAAAAATCAATAATGAGTATGACATTTCACCAACTGAGTAGTTTAGAAACTATCCAATCAGTTGGCTTCCATCATAGGAAACTCATTTAAAGGTCATGCAAGTGAATGGACATCTAGGTCGACAGACTGGGACTGTCTTCAAAATCCCTTATGAGTAGCATACTGATTGACCCATGAATTGAGTCAACCATTTCACCTTTCATTCTCAAGCATAGGAAATTTCCTCTCTCATCTAGTCATATGGTTCATACACGAGTGTACCAATTGGTCATGGATACAAATAAAGCATTAAGCATCCAACCCATTGATTTCATATCCAATTGATCCATTGGGTTTCTTACAACACACACAGAGATCACCATTGGGCCACTTAATCAAACATTTAGTGGGCCTATCAACAAACATATAATAGCAATTTTGATCTAATCGGGGGTCGACTCTTGATCATTGAGAAAACATAATGTGGTCATCAAGGGAGTGAGAGAATATGCAAAAAGTGCCATAACCTCTGTTTCTTTCATGAATCATCTTCACCATTGTGTTGTAGGTTTCACCACACATCATGACTTTCATTTTCTTCCCCACCAAGAATATTATTTCTATCTTTTTCCCTTCCACTTTTGTTTACTGTGTTGCTATGAGTGGGTAGTTTTCTTTTTGGGGTGCCGGGACTATCCCGATTACCCTTACTTTGCGATTTCTTCATTAGTATTTGATGCTTGTATAGAAAAAATAGATTTGTAATTAATTTTTTTTGCAAGTCCTATGGACTAACATACCATATGTATGTATATTACCACTTTAGGACTAGATAACTTCAAAAAACTAGAGTTAGAGTGAAAATTAATTTTTTTCAAATCCTAACTGAGAACTTTTAAAGGACGTTCTTGGGGTGAAAGATTCATGATTCGAAAGCATTACAATAAATCTCCTATGGGGAAATCAATCCTTGAAATTTCCTCGAGCAGTGAAGATAGGAAATTTCTTAGTCCAATTCTAAAATTGCATGTGTATGATATCCATGTGAATGAGCAAGTGCGGGTAGTTATGGTGAAACTTAAGTTCACCTTGGTTTTCTTCCATCAATTAATCAACCTATTTTAATGTTGATTTCAATTCAATTGCAATTTCGATGAGTAAAACAATCATTAACTTGTTTCGATTCAATTATAATTTAGATTAAATAAACAATCATCAACTTGATTAAAATTTAATTCAAGTTGGATAAGACTAGCAAGGTTGTTAAAAAAGTGTCCTTGGGGATTCGACCCTTATCTATAATATGATAAGATGTGTTTATTATGGGTGACGTTATCATACTTTGTTTAGATAAATCTAGAGATTTATCCCTACATAATTAAGGGCACATAAATACCAAATCATAGACCATGGTGTTAGATGATGATTAATATTTATATAAGCGTGGTAATAAAAAAATTTAATATCCATAAGGAAACTTTTTATCCTTTCCCTTCCTAACATTTTGATTCATTTAATAAAACCTCCAATAACTTTTCTGGAATTGGTGCCCTAGCAATTTCCAGAGTACTTGAAGTTGTTAGATCCCTAGAAGTAGGCAAGCTAGCCATTGTCATTCCAGACACCAATGGACCATCTATAATCACTCTAGTTACCATAACACTAGGTTTCTTAAGTAGTCATCGTTGCTAGATATAGTAGTAGTCACAAGACTTTGTGTCTAGAAGCCACCACCATACAAAGCCATAGGAATACCACATAATCTATTTTATCTTCTCCTCCACTTCAACTATGGTGGAAGAGGTACCCCTTTTTTATTTTTAATCCTTCTATTTGCCAACTAAATATAAAAGTATCCTTTACCAAACTCTAACAACAAAGCTCTATATCACCATCGAACTATGTCTACACTACTATGTCCGATCACCGTATTAAATGGAACAACTTGAATCCATGATTCTATTTTTTGTGTCAGAAAGAATATGATGGATCAGTGTGGGAGATTCCATATTTTTAGGTTTATTACTACATCCTAAAGCATTTTCATCAGAGTATGGGTCATAGGAGGATACCAAACACCAACAATAACCACATCCTTCTTTAAGCATCGATCCCTTGCCTTGTTTTGAACACATAACCCCAATTTTATACATATAAATTATGTATTTCACACCCTTCTTTAGTATAATTATTAGTTACCGTGTATACCTAGGTTTTACTTGTTGCCTTACATTAGGACAGACTTCCAATAGTAATTCTATGTGATATATATTGTTCTTACAAAAAACTAACAAAATTGTCAATCATTCTTCTATTGATTGCTAATTTATTTTTTTGGACATGTGTTTCCTAGATTATGATTCTAGGTATTAAATTCATCATATGTGTACAAGTCCAGGTTAGTTGTTTTAAGCTCCAATAACCTATCAATATGATTTATATTAAGATTGTTAACAAATGATTATATAAAATGTCATTGCCAAATGATAAAGTTGGACAATAGTGTATCCTAAACCGATGAAAATTGCTAAAATATGCAAAATTAGATGAAATAAGTAATATCTATATTATCTCATTAACTATAACTAATACCATAGACATCCCATATTTTTCTTTTTAGGAACGAAACATGTCAAAAAATGGGGAAATATTAGTATGTTTGGCTACAATTGGAGCTTGTAAAATGCCAATCATATTCAATTAATAAACCTACACAATGTGGGAGTTGATTTTTTTTCTTACACCACAATTTATGCATAATTTATGTTCACTTTTCTCACAACATGAGTAACATATTAGCACACATTTTGGCCTCATTGAGCTTCTAGTCCCATTCCTCATCTACAATATTGTTAGTGAATTATGAATCAGACTCAATTTGTTTGATTGAAGTGTTTAATGATGATACAAAGAATTTCGTGCATTTAATCGCGGATTCATGTTTTTCTTTTTCATTTATTATAACAAATACCACCTCTTATATTTGAGAACTAAAATCTCATTCATTAGAACTAACACCGCACAAATCTCAGTACTCTATAAGTCAACATTTTGATGAAATAAACTTGTGATTCTCATAAACCTATATAAGTACAACTTGGTGAAAAGTCCTTGGATTGGTCTACGTTTGGATCTTGTAAATTGTCAATAACTACTAATAAGCATCAATAGATTAATTTTGGTACTATTTTTTCTTACAACATAGTGATGAATCGTTTTTGATGTTATTAGGATATTTTGACTTCATTGAGATTCTATTTCCCATTATTATCCACAAAATTTTATGAAATTATGAAACATACTCATTTTATTATGATTTAAGTATTTAAGGATGAGAAAGAAAAATGTTTGCATTTGGTTTTAGATTCATATTTTCATTCTATAACCAAGAATTATGAGATTTCAACTAAAATATTTCACTTATTAGGTTCAATATGTATGAATCTTATTATTTTGCATACTTACATGTATTAAGCCGAGAATTCTTGTCCAAGCATTTATTAAGCCACATCATTTATTAAATCAAGCAATTGCATTAAATTTTATTGGTATTATAAATTTGTATGACCTTATTTTATATTTAGTTACCATATTTGGAAACTAAGCCTCATGTACAATTATCTTGGCATAAAAAAATTTCACATATTTACAATACACAAAATGTGTAATTTCCGGCATCTCAACATTGTGTGGTTAGTTAAATATCACATATATATTGTAACCTCAATTATCTAACTTGCATGACATACAAAAAGCAATGCTTATGTTTATTTGAAGGCATTACATTAATAACACGTAGGTATGATCATTTATTCCTATTCACACCTTATTTATATAATGCAATAATTAATAGTGAGACATGTGGATTCATGTCATCATTCATTATATAGAAGTAAGGGTTACATATATTGTCAACATTACCCTAAGGTTTACTAACTCTTATATTTTTCTTCATTACTTTTTATCATTCTGACCATCTTGTATAAAAAAGTTTCTATGTTTGTTATACCTTACATACTACTATATTTGTAGTTAGCACTAGCACCTAAGTATATATTTTATGCATGCCTTAGGTATATAAGGGCACATTAAGAGTCTTTATGTGTAATTTGATAATAATGAGTTAACAATTACCCACAATACTTATTATAATAAAAAATATGGTAAGGCCTTTATGGGTAAATGTACTAAGTCTTGATATGTTACAACACTTCAATTTTGAAGAAGATTTCATCCTAAAAGTAAGTCAAGCCATAACCTGTTATAACATTACATCCAATATTTCTCTAGAATTCTTGTGGGCTTTGGTTCAAAATAGAAATTAAGTTGTGTTTTTGTTTTGATACAAGCAAAATCAAGAGTCTTCACTCAGATATATTGGTTAGAGAGTTGATCTTTGTCTTAATAGAGGTAAATCTTTTCAATGTATAGGGTCGAACCATATGTGACAAAGTGTAGGGCCAAACAGAACACCACTAGAGATTCTCACTATTGCGTATCATCCAATTCTCATGTTTATGATAATTAATATATTACTAGTAAAATCAATGAACAAAGTCCTATGATGGTGATAATGTGCCCACTTGATATAAATGACCAATTATATGTTTGCATGATTATTTAAATTCAAATAAGGAAATTTGACTGAAGTCATCGTTCGACGCACCTCTTCATACACGAATGAAATTGTTCTTAGAAAGATTTAAAGCTACAAACTAGATATGTTCAGAGATATATTTTATGCTTTCTGATGCCTTTAAAGGTAGATTGAGGCTTAAAAAATATGTTAAGGAATGATTTATGTGTTCTATATTTTCTTATGAATTTTAAAACCTCTTAATCAAATTTACTACACTACTTATCCGTCAAGTAAAAGGCATCTACATTAGTGTGAGAAGTGCAACATCAATTGTGTTGACTTGATGGCATGTGATTTAAAGTGATCTCCAAGTGTCTTCCTCACGTCTTCATACGATGGCCTACTTGTCCCAAATCACATTTCTGCATTGAGTTGCATGTGTGATGTTGTTATCTAAATCAAACATATTTCTTAATTGTTGCTTCAAGGTGTTTTGTTTTGTTTTATGAAAACTCAATTTATGCATAATAGTACTTTGACATAATAACTACAATCATTTACTGCTATCATTTCCTATCAACTTAATTACTTTTGAGTTGTCCAAAATGTCTCTTTGTATATCTAGTCATGTACAAGTAGTGGGGGAGCTTGAATCTCCATGGGGGGGCAGAGTTAATAGTAAGCCATCAATAGAGATTCCAAGTAAGAGAAAACTGTACCTAAACGGATCTTACATAAAATACTGTGTAATTTCCAATTCTGGGTGGGGCACTCCCCCCCCCCAACCCCACCCCCCACAAGCCAAAACGTGGTTCTGCCACTATGTACAATTCAAATACCTTGTATATCTTTGAATCCCATCAATTATGGTTGGAATTCAATGTGCTACATCTCATAACTATTTGAAAATCATTATAATCCAGTGGAATATTTTTTTTCTTTTCTATACACATGCGACCGAGTGCTTCTCCTAGCCAGTTGGATACACTTGTACTAAATTAGATTACTTCTCTTGCTTAATTATCTGCTGACTTCGACCAAATAAACTTCTTTGACTGAATATGTTTGAAATGTTTCAACATTTAGTCTGATAACATTACTCACTCTAAAATCAACACTTTTAAACTAGCCAGCTGAATCTTAATATGGAGAAATAGCACCTCCTGCTTACCTCTCCTCAAAAGTTGGAGCACTTGGGCCTCAAAATCCCATGCTTAACCTTTTTGAGCTTATTGTTTCATCTCTTTGGTGTCGGTAGTTTGTAGTCTGACTCATCTATATTTCTTACAATCACAATAATTAAACATGGGTGCTTCTTTTATCAAACCCTACTTCTATATAAGCATATTTTATCTTTTCCTTTTATAATAGACTCATATGTTTGGAATATCTAACTACTGTACTCATTTAGTTGTGCGTGAGCTCACTGCATTTCTAGTGCTTTTTTATATTACTTTCTCTGTTTATAACAACTATAAAACTCTACTCTCGAAATTTCTATATCCCATCACACTTTATGCTAACAATAATTGTACTAACTTGATTTATTTGACAATATATAAGAATCAATAGATAATTCATGCTGTGTTCTCTTGCTACATTAGGAGCAATGACTTGAGCTCTCCAAGGCACCCTCACATTTAGCCTGTGAACTAATTTTCACCGTATATATTGATTATCTTGATAGGCATCTACCTCCATGCTCATCTTTTCTGAATTATTTTTCTCTTTGTACTTATTTCCATAATTTGACTATATTACTGTCTGCCAATATATATTAGAAATTTTGTCTCGACAATAATTGATAGTCCCAATTTAAAAAAAATCAAAATAGCACATTTCACTGGAAATAACCCATGATGGTTGTTTAATGAAATTAATTTCAGATATAGCTCACTTTACAGTCAAAACACCTTTTCATTTGGTATTTTTATTGTTAAAATTTAAAAGGCACCGGTCTACTTGGTGTTTTTGATAAAAAAAGTAAAAAAAAAATAAAAGAGAAAAATGAAAAAGTGCTCTTGTTTCGGCCACAAGCAAACTTCTTTCCCGTTGATTACTGGGCACAGAGCATCCATCAACGAACTTCAGCTGCGTGCTGGGAAACTCAACAACACTCAAGGTGCTTGACAGAAGGCCAAGGAGAAGGTCCCTACTGAGGGGCATGGACCCGGAGCTTTGAAGTCAACTACCGTGCAGAGAGAGTTGAATATCGAATCTAGCAAGGATCCTCCACGCTTCATGGAACCGGAGATGTTCTGCTCCTCTACCATAGAATCGATGGAAGGACTGAATCTAGATTGGGAGCTGTCACTCGCCAACTTGAAGCTCTCCTCGCAAGGAGCCAAGAATCTGATGCAAGCATCAGGTATTTACCTGGAGTACACCAGGACAGTGAACAAGGACTCTGACGAAGAGTCTTGCTGCTCTTGTGACCTCGAACCGGACCTCTTGAAGGATTTCAAGATCAATGGTAGCCCGAGGCAAAAGAAGAAGAGGAAGAAACCCAAGGCAAAAGGAGGAGATGTGGGAGACTCTTCTTAGCTAGATGGAACTAGATGAGTCCTTTCCATCGTGCTACATTTCTATTTTTCCGTTGCAGCTAAGATTAGTAGATATTATTTTCGGAAGTATACTATGTTGGTATTCTTCCTTCAATTTTCCAACACGCAACTCATTATCCCATATAAACATATACAGACACAAAGATGGATTTTGAGTGCTCGTGTCGGTCGTGCAGACAATTGCTGTACTTCTTGAGCACATCTGCCCCCGACATGTCCAGATGCTCGGTCCACATTCTCATTCTACATGCTGGCCACGTCTTTGCACATTTGAGCCAAAATAATTCTTTCGTACCATTCTTCACGAAAGAAAGTAATTCAATCGATTCGTGGTAATTACGTATCTGATAATCATGAAAAAGCTTAAAACCAACTCCCTCTCCTGCGTTACTCTCATGGGAAGGTTAGCTACAGTAATTTACAGGTCAAAGTATAGTGTGCGTGACGAGAACAAAAGAACGATTATCGTATCCCTACAGGCCGCAGCGTGAAGAAATCAATTAAAGTAACATATCAACTCATTACTATACGGTGCAGAATCTGTGCACTAACAACCTGATGACAGCTGGTCCTGTGGCTAATTATAACAATATATGTTCCAAAGTTTGCCTATAGATGGGCAACGTGGGGAACAAGTGCATCTCTGGCAGCAGGATAAGTGCTTGATGACTAGCTATTTAAAATAATCGAAACACCAGGGTTTGGGTTGTGCATTAAGGTATATGCATTAATAGAATAGTCAGAGCATTGCTTGTTGGTCAGGGTATGTATGCAGAAAGCTTTGTCAGCTGAGACATCAGGGAATAATGGATGTTGTTTCAAGTTTGCGACTCCCAGCTGCATGTGTTTCTATTACTTACTCAGACAGACCCGTGTGCGCCTGCACGCTGCACGTATACGACGCCCATTAATAATAAGCCTTTCACTTGTTTTCTCGTTCCGTAGAACTGTACCAGTAACTTTAGCATGTGATGAGCTACAATTCCAAGAAGCAACATTCTCTGCATTGTGATGATTAATTTGATGGATACGGCAGCAGGCTGTGCGGTAAATGATAGGAAAATGATATACGTATGAGACGACCTTTTGTCCTTATGTCCATAGCCCACCCCCTAGCTACCCATCCACCCAACCAGCCAATCAAATGTGTGCCACCCACCCAACCACCTATGAGCCTGTCGTACGGCTGTTGCAGGTCTTTGACAACGTGAAGGAGAGAGAGAAAGAGAGGAGAAAACGAAGGGAGAAGGGAGGGGTGGGGAGAGAGAAAGTAGTTACAGGAGAGAGAAAAAAGAGAACACTATTTTGTAAATAACTTTAAAACGGTAATTATTTTTTGACGAAATAAACATTGTTGTATTCTCCACAAAAAGTATTTTCTAACAAAGATCAAATTTGACATATTCTAAAAATATAAAATAAACAATCTAAAATATTAGAGATAATGTGATTGTAAAATCGAAAAAATGGACGTATAAAATTATTTTGTTTGTAATTCTCAAACCATAATGAAATTTTAAACGAAATAAGAACAGATGCATTATTAACAAAAAATATTTCAAAATAAGACTAATATCGACATAATAAATTTTTTCACGAATAATTATAACACATGGAAAATGAGGGGAGAGAAATTTATATTGTTTGTAACTCTCAAACAGTAAGGAACTTTTAAATGAAATAACAATTGATGGGTTACTGACAATTTTTTTAAATGATAGATAATGTGATTATAAAAATTAAAAAATAGGAGAGAGAAATTTATTTTGTTTATAACTTTCAAATCGTAGTGAATTTTATGTTAGTATGCTATCCATACTCAAGTTTGATACATTTTGAAAAAATAAAATATAAAGTCAAAAAATGATTAGATAATGTGATTATACAAAATAAAAAAATAGGATAGAGAAATTTATTTTGTTTATAACTTTTAAACTATAATGAATTATATGTCAGTATGTTATCCATATTTTAATATATTTATATTATTATGCTATCCATATTTTAAAATAATTATGTTATTATGTTATTATGTTATCCATATTTTAAAATATTTATGTTATTATGTTATCCATATTATTTTAAAACATATTTTATTATTACATGCATAATTATTTTATGTTATTATGCTAACAATATTTTAAAATATTTTATGTTATTATGTTACTTTAAAATAGTTATATTATTATGTTATCCATATTATTTTAAAAGATTTTAACATAATAACATATATTTTAAAATATATGTTATTATTCCATGCAACATTATGTTATGCTATTATGATAACAATACTATAAAATATTTATGTTATTATGTTATCCATATTATTTATGTTATTATGTTATCCATATTTAATTGTGTTATTATGATATCCATATTTTTATGTTATTTATGGATAACATAATAACATAACATAATAACATAAAATAATATGGACAACATAGTAACATAAAATATTACATGAAATATATAAAATAATATTTTAAAGTTAACATACTAACATAAAATAATATGATAACATACTAACATAAAATATTACATGAAATACATAAAATAATATTTTAAAGTATGGTTAACATACTAACATAAAATAATATGGATAACATGAAAACATAAATATTTTAAAGTATGGATAACATAATATGGTAACTATTTTAAAGTATAATTAACATACTAACATAAAATAATATGGATGACATATTTTAAAGTATGCCTAACATAATAACATAAATTAATAAAGATAACATAATAACATAAATATTTTAAAGTATGGATAACATAATAACATAAAATAATATTGCATATAATAATAACATAAAATAATATTTATAACATAATAACATAATTAATATGGATAACATAATAACATAAATATTTTAAAGTATGGTTACCATAATTACATAAAATAATATTTTATGTATTAATAACATATATTTTAAAATAACATGGATAACGTAATAACATAAACATTTTAAATTATGGATACCATAATAATATAAATATTTTAAAGTATGGATAACATACTAACATAAAATTATAATATAATAACATAAATATTTTAAAGTATATGTAACTTACTAACATATTTTAAAGTATAGATAACATATTACACGGTAATTATGTTATTCGTAATATAACATGTATAAGATGTTATGACATGGTGTAACATGTTATCCATGTTATTCCATGTTATCCAAATTATCTATGTTATTTGTATGTTATATCATGGTATACCATTGTTACAACGTGTTATGGCATGAGTTATATTTATTTAAAAAAATTATTATCAAAATATGTCTTCATTAATTTTATTTTAAAGTATTTTTGTTAGTAACTCATTACTTTTTGTTTCATTAAAAAATTCATTACAGTTTGAGAGCTATAAACAAAATAAATTTCTCTATCCTATTTTTTAATTTTTTATAATCATATTATCTAACATTTTTTGACTTTACATTTATTTTTTCAAAATGTATCAAACTTGGTCTTGTTGTAAAGTATATTTTATGAGGAGTCTGTCGGTGTTTATTTCATCAAAAAATTATTTAACGTTTAAAAGTTATTCACAAAAAAAGATTATCTTTTCTCTCTCTCATATAACTACTTTCTCTTTCTTCTCCTTTCTCTCCACTCCCCCACCCTATCTCTTTATCTTCCCTCTCTCTTCACGTTGATTTTGCAATAGTAGGTCTGCCAGCCCACCCTTGGGTATTGCGATCTGCCAGCCTCTTTGGGCATCGGGCAGTGTGCAGCGTAAGGACAATGGTTGTCTGGGTTAGTGTTTGGGTTGGGGTCTATATAGCAATGCTCTAAATGATATGCCATGTTGCTTGCGACTGAACAAAGGGGGAGCAAACATGTACATGGGGACTGAATCATTTTGCGGAAGAATTCATCCAAATTTTGAGGCAAAAGTAATTGGTGTTCTCAATGACTTCTTTGCTACTTATATCAAATGGCTAAAATCGTACGGATTTTACACCCCCGAATAATTTTGACATATCGAGGTAAGGCAGGTAACAAGTGCACCACACACCTCTTTCTAAATAGCAAAACTGATCTTTCTAAACACCACATCTATAGATTTAGATGTCATTATGTTATTATGTACAACATTTTGGACCCTCTTGAGAAGATTCACATATTCTGGTACTAAGAAATCAAAAGTGTCAAATTCAAATTATTCTTTTTACTATATAATGATCATGACTTTTGTGTTTAAGTATTTCTCATTATTTCAAATTTCTTTGACCATGTTTTCATTATATTGTTGTAAGCATAGAAAAATCAATAGACAGATTTATTTTTCAAGACATGCGAGGTGAAACTATACATAATTTCAGTGTAATGATGTATATCGTGTTAGCAATATCACCAATTTTTAGGTCATAATGTTAGGGAGAAAAGGGAGAAAGTCGCGATGATATCCTACCGTGTGGCGACTGGTAAGGCGACTAGAAAAGTGACAGAGTGTCATTGGCCTACTTTGGGGGAGAATCTTCAGATCTGGAAAGCTAAGTGGTCAGAAGATGTTTCCACAACTCACCCTGAATCCCCTAAAGGCTGGTTTGAACTCTTCTAAGTATCAAGAAAGCCTTCCTCGCCTCTCCACCAATTGAGATTATCGTCAAAGAGGATCATATTATCTTCCAAAGCACTGAAGCTTCTGAGAATGCGGCTAGTTGGAGATTTTTTCTTTCTGGTTATGTTGTTGATTTCATCCCGAATCCCTTGCTGCTTCATCAACACCTTCTGAACGTCTGGGATATGCAACAGAATGTGGAAGTTATTCCTAGGCCAAATGGTTTATTCATCTTCAAATTTTCAAATCTCTGTAATATGAAATTTGCTATGGAAAAGGGTCCTTGGTTTGTGAAACACCTTCCACGTGTTCTTATTTAATTGTTCCCAGGCCTTCCCATCTCAAAGATTGGTCTTAAGAATGTTCTGATCTTAGACTATTCGACCTTCCTCTGGAGCTTGGGGATGTCAGAATGTTTGAATGCATTGGTATTTTTTGGGGTCATCTTCTGAGTACAAACATATCTACCAAGAACTGTAGTTGATTGGAATATGGCTGCGTTCAAGTGATTTTTGACTCGATGTCTAGGTTTCCTTCTTTTGTTGAATTGCAAGATGATAATGGTAGTATCTATCGTGTTTTGATTGAATATGAATGGCTTCTGACTGTCTATGAAAAGTGTAAATTATTCAGACATGAAGATTTGTGTTGCCATGTCTCTCAGAGTTTGCCTGATAAGGCTCAGCTCCAACAAGAAGTTCCTTTGGATGGCACCAGTCCCCCTGGCTTCAATGTCTTTGGTGCCACCTTGATCAGTCTCGGGACTTCTTTGATTCTTGAAACTTCACTTGTCCTCAATTCTAATGATATTTTAAGCTCAAGGTCCTTCCCGTCTTCTCTTGTTCAAGTGTTCAATGATTTTTTTCTCTTTTTGTGAATGGTCTGGATGTGAATCCAAAATCATTGATTGTATTAAATTTTGCACCTGTTGTTTATTTGAAGACTACGATGGGTAATTCCCTTAGAGTTATTAACTCTATGTTTTCTCATTTGAGTAATCTGAAAACTATCGATGAAAGTGTTGAGGTCGTCTGCTCAATGGCCCAGGTGATTAAATAACTCTATCTCATAAAATCTCCTCTGCAATGTACGAGGCATTAGTAATAAAATGAAGAGTATTCAGGAGGAGTTGTGGAGAGTGGGTAGCATAATTTTTATCTTACATGAATCTAAAATAAGGAAGAGGAAATTAAGTAAGTTTGTGGCTAAGTATTTTCCTAACAACGAGTTTATCTCTAATATCGACTCTCATGCTTTGGAAGGATTGTCATTATCTGAAATCCATAAGATTGTCTGATACACAAGATTTCTGAAACAGATCATCATATTCTTTGTAGGGTGTTGATTGATAATACTTCTTTTCTTATTTTTTTTTGTCTATGAGAACAATGATGACAGTGATTGTTCGTGTCTTTGGAACCCTCTATAGACTATAAGCCAGGGTTATAACTTATATTGGATTTATTCTAGAGGATTTTAATACAGTTCGCAAAGATAGTGATAGAATCAGTAAGAATCCTCCCACAAGTAAATCTATGAATGAGTTTAATGATTAGGTCTTCAATTGTGGTCTATTTGAGATGACCTAAAGGGTCCTTTCTTCTCATGGGATAATCTCCAAGAGGGTGATGGGTATAACATCAATATTTATAGGGTCTTCTATTGTGATCTGTTTATAAATCTGATTGATGATTTTTTTGGTGAGCTCATTTCTGACACCATTAGTGACCATAAATCTATTCTATTTTCTATTAGTCAATCAAGAGTTATTAAATCTTTGCTTCATTAACTCTTGGACTTTGAAGGATGGTTTTCTTGATGTAGTTAAGAATGCATGGGATGAATACGTTGAAGGAACTTCAATATTCAAGGTGTATAGAAAGTTTCAAAGACTTAGAACTTTGCTGAAGGAGTGGAATCATAACAATGTTGGAAATCTCTTTGATAATGTGAAAGTAGCTAAGTATAATCCTTTGCAAGCCTAAACAAAATATGATCTTGATCATTTAAAATCTGATCTTCAAAATGATGCTAAGTCTCTCAGGAAGGTTTTTCATGAAGTTGAAAAGGCTGAAGAAAGTTTCTTGAGGTAGAAATCAAGAGTGCAATGGCTTGCTGAAAAGGATAGGAACATAAAGGATTTTTAACTCTTCTCTTCAAAACAAGACGTCAAAGGAACCAAATTTGATGTTTAAATATTAGTGGAAAGGTTAGTTATGATATGACTGAAACTAAAGAGTTTGTACTTAAGTACTACTCCGACTTGTTTAATAACAACCATAAATGTGAGGGTCTCAAGGAGTTTAAATGGTTGGGTCCTATTGTTACCGAGTAACAAAAGATTAGTATTGTTAGGTGTGTGACTCAGACTGAGATTGATGATACTATTACTTCTTTGAATACTGACAAAGCTCCTGGTCCTGATGACTTTAATGACTATTTTATTAAGAAAGCATGGCCTATTGTAGGTAGTAACGTTTCTAAGGCTTTGAAGGATTTATTTTCTAATGGTAAAATTTAAAAGGAGTTGAATAACACTTACATTACTTTGATTCCTAAAGGCCTTGACTCTTATGATATCAAGCATTGATTCCCTATCTCTCTCTGTAATGTTGTTTAAAAGTCACTTTTAAAATCATGGCCAAGAGACTCCAAAGCATTCTTCCTCTTATCATCACTAGTGATCAGTCTGCCTTTATCAAAGGAAGGAATATCAAGAACTCTATCCAGCTTTCCAATGAAATCTTACATAAATTCAATAGGGCTTCCGTGGGTAACAAAATGTGCTTGAAAATCAACATCTCAAAGGCCTATGATAACGTGAATTGGGGTTTTCTTTATGATGTGCTTTACAGGATGGGATTCCCTCCCATTTGGATAAGCTGGATCTCCAAAATTTTTTATTCTACCTCGTATCAAGTTCTTTTAAATGGTGAACATACATATATATTTTTTTCCTCAAATTGAATTAAAAAAGGTGATCTGATAGCTCCATATCTTTTTGTTATGCTCATGCAAGCTTTTACTGTCATCATGAATGAAGTTGTAGATAATCATCTTCTCATTCCTATCAAAGCTTATAATTTTATTTCTTTGACACATCTGATTTTTGTGGATGATCTTATGATCTTCCTTGAAGCTAGTCCTAATAATGCCAAGGTTGTTATTAAAGTTCTAGATACTTTTGGTGATTTATCTGGTTTGAGAATTAATAAGTCAAAAAGTGAAGTTATATTATAGAAACTCATCCAAAATTAATATTGTAGAGACCCTTAACTTCATGGTTTGCAATCTTCCTTCTTCTTAACTTGGAATTCCTTTAGTAACTAGATGAATCCCAAGGTTAGCTTGCTCTATTTTGGTTGATAAAGTAAGGACCAAGTTGGAAGGGTGGAATTTCGAAGGTTCTATCTATGGCTGGTAGGTTGGAACTTGTCCAATCTAATTTGAGTGTCTACATTGGTGTTATGTGTTTCTCATTCCAAAATCTACCATGGAGGCTATTGATAAACCTTGTCAGTACTTTCCATGGGGAAAGAGTGAAGGTAAACCTCAACTGCATCTTGTGAAGTGGGAAAAGGTTACTCTACCTAGGAAGGAAGGAGAGCTTGGTATTAGAAATTTTTTTGAAGTTTCTCGAGCTTGTTTCCTTTTGAATGGATGGGATGTTGTTAACAAAAAAGACTATTTATGGATCAAATGGGTAGGTGAAAGATACTTATCTAGATCTTCCTTCTGGTCATTTGAAGCTAGTTCTTCTATGTCCTGGATGTTCTCTATAATTCTTGAAAGTAGATATGAGCTTATGGACTATTTTGAGTTTCATATTGGGGATGGAGCAGATACTTTCCTGTGTCTTGATCTATGGATTTATGATAAAAAAAATTATGGGACCACATTGGGAAGGATGCCTATCTGAAACTCAGCCAACACATTAACTATGAAGTCAATTCAGTTCGGTTTAAGGACGGATGGGTGGTTCATGATAATAGAAATAAGAAGAAGATTCTTAATTTCCTCAGAAATAGTCCTTTTATAGTTGAAGGCTCTAATTGCTTGTATTTCAATGATAAAAGGCTCCTTAGTTTGAAGTTTGTTTGTAATACTATTAGAGTACCTAGTTCTATTTCAGAAATCTTTATCTGGCTTTGGAAGGGTAATGTTCCATGAAGATATCAGTTATATATGTGGAAGATAGTTCATGATAAACTCCCAACTTTAGACTATATGAGAACAAGGGGTATCTTTCGCCCTTCGAGATGTATTCTATGCAAAACTGAGTGCGAGTCTTCAAATCATTTCTTATTTAGTTTCGCTTTATTAAGGAGATTTAGAGTTGTCTTGAGGAGACTGTGGCCTATTGATTCTTGTTTTGCAATTGGGATGATTTTCTTAAAGTTCAGAAGAATGAGCATAAGTTCTTGCTTTTTAGCACTTTGTATAATTCCTGGTGGGAGAGGAATACTAGAGTTCATGAGGATAGGGAACTCACTGTTGGGTGTGTTGGCAAGAAAATTTTGCAGGAGCTTAAAAGTCTTTGGGGTTGACTTGGTGTGTTTGTTTTGTTTTGAGGCTCTTGTTGTTTCTCGATTGGACAGATCCATAGTCATTGATTTTTTCTAGCTGAATTTTCTGCTAGACTTTTGAGTGGATTTGAGTGGTGCGACTCACTTCCTCAGGGCATAATAACACGTAATCCAACCGAATAGTATTTATTGCTTAAGGCAAAACACGGAGCATTGGTTGAAGCCTTGCTTGTGTAGTTAATCTTGTTATACATTGCAGTTACTTATATGTTTCTTATGTTATGTGGTAAGATCTTATAAATATTATATTGTCAATCATGTTCCATAAAGAAATGCTTGGTTATATGCCTTACGTACACCTTTCTCAATATGCTAAGCTTTATTAGTTATCTGTTGTTGCAGCTTTAACCTTTCTGAGGTTTTATGGTTCTGGCGGGGAGTTATGTTTCTCGCTGGGACTGTGTCTCACCCCGTTGGTTTACAACCTTTTTAGGTGTTCGCGCTAGAAGTGGTGGTGGTCGCGGGGTTGTGTCCGGGCAGCAAGAGGAGTAGTAGAAGGCAAGAGATGGATATGATGTTGTTTTGGTTCTTTTGTAGTAGAGTCTTAGAATCATCCCTGTACTCTCAGGTCCTCGGAGGTGTGTTGACGTTGTTTCACGATGTATAGATGATGAAGCTTTGTATATCCTACTGTTGGCCGGATGTGCCCCGTTATGTATATAAATAGGTGATGAACTCATGTGATGATAAGACAACTGATCCATTAAGCTGTGGACACGTATCAAGACTCGTAAATGTTTACATAACTAGTTTTCTTGCAGGCTGAGGATCTGAATGTAATAGTTTCTTGGTTTATCTACTTTTCGAAATCGGTTTTAATGAACCCGTGTTTTTGGTAATAAGTGATTTATGGTGTTTTCCGCACATTTTTGCGTGGCACATCGTTGTCTGTGTGATAACGGGATGTGTCGCCACAAGTTTTGGTATCAGAGCTTTAGGTTCACTGAGTCTACAGGGATTTAGGACTAGGTTGTGTCTGTTCTTATGAGTCCTCCAAATTTTCTTACGATTATCTTCTGCCCTCAGCGGAAGAAAAAGCCAAGATGTATGGAAATCATGAAAAACATGCTGCCGAGAGCAGCGATGCTGCATCAGTTGTGTTGGGTTTTAGGGGAGGTAGAGAAGGCATCAGAAACAAAAAAATTTCTCCCCCAAACCCGGAACAAGGAAACACGTCAACGTCTATATAATAGGAAAGGATGGTTTGTGGAATCATACCTTGTCCCGAGGCTTGCTCGGTGACAATACCTCGCGCCTTGCGCGGTCTTCACCTCCAGTCTTGGATGGTGTCTGTGCAGCTCCTAGTCGCACCGGGACTGACGACTCCTGGTCTCACCGAGACTGTCGGGAATGACAGTTGTCCTCCTGAGCGGCAGAAACCTCCCGCCTATGAAGTAGTCCACACAGACCACCTGGAACTCCAATCTCCTTGTCCCACAAGGAATTGGAAGGAGTCGCACCCTCCTGTTGACGTACTAGTCGCCAAAACACTCTCCTGCCACCAGTCGCTTTCTGCAGTTGTCTTTCCCTTGTTGTGCCTCCCTTCTCAGGTAGCACTTGTTCGGGCTCTCTCGGTTACCAAAACCAGAGAGAACGACAACTTTATAGAGCAACTGGTTGCACTGAGTTGCTGTCTGAGAAGCCCCCAATACCCCTATATATATAGGAGGGTCATGGGACATGGTTCTCCATCCTGGGGAATATGGGACTAAAGCAGGAGTAGAAGGGTTCGAGATTTTCCACCAAAAACAACCAACTCGCAACCTGAACCGATCGTTTCATTTCTGAAACGGTCGGTTGGTGACCTGAACCGATCGGTTGACACTCAACCGATCGGTTTGGACACCTCAACCGATCAGTTCACTTTCTAAACTGGTCGGTTCGTGGGCCTGGTCGGTTCCCGATTGACTTTTCCTTCTTTTGTTTCTAATTGGTATCGAATACTAATCCTATTTCCAATCGAATTGGACAAGTAAAACAAAAAAGGAATTTTCTCACCAATCTTTTCTTTCCCAACATGCTCGGTTGGACCAGTTGAGTCGATCGGTTCAACAGTTGAACCGGTCATTTCACTCTATCCATGAGCCGATCGGTTCATCACATGAGCCGATCGGTTCATCACATGAGCCGATCGGTTGGGAGTGCAGATTGTGCAGAATCAGTCAATTTCAGTTCCAATCAATCCGATACTCTAATCAAGCTGTCCAACACCTTGAACACTATGATTTTGAGCTATCAATTAATTGAGTGTTTAATTGAACTACTAAACTCCTTTAGCAATCAATCTAAACATTGTTTGTGGACAAAACTCCTCTTCCAGGTTAAATCCTATGTGTGTGACCCTGCAGGTCCATTTCACGTTGGCAGTGAAATTCCATAACACTTATGACTTTACAAGCAAAGAGCGGTGCCTAGTCACACATCAGTGCTACCCAAGTGAAAGTAGAAAGTTGGAGAATAACTTTCAATCCTACAATCCGTGAATGGTGTTACAGTGAATGTATAATTCCTTTGTCACTGATATCCCGAATGAGCTCGAGGCATGGAACAGTCATCATGTCAACGTTCATTCACTTTCTTGATCTCAGAGTAGATTGGAAGAGATATGTATGACATCAATATCACATACTGATTCACACATGCGTGTGCACGCCTATTTCAATCCTACTCATCAAGTGGCCTTGGATATCAAACTCCCTCAGGAGGGACAAATCCCATATCTATCACTCACCCCTCAAAAGCCCCGTGTGTCAAAGCCACCCAATCATCACCTTTATAACAACCCATGTTTCAGGACTGCATTTGATGATGTCGAAGTGTGCCCAACGACATGTGTTGAGTGTAGTGATTTCAGGTCAAAGAATCACACTCACCACCATCACTGTGAGTACTGACTGTGACTACCATGTCATGGTTCCATGTGTCAAACTCACGGTGGGTCTGTCTGGTACACTTGTTCTCTAACAAGTACCTATGTGTTTGGTTTGATATCTCTATATCATGACTAATGAGATTCTGTCATCAACCAACACCACAATCTAGTCTTGTGTGTCATTGCTATCTATCTACCTTCCACAATGACATCCGACTAGGGACATAACAAGAATGTACAAACTCTTAGCATCCATATGATCTCATCGTTCAGGTCCTCTACCTGAAAGCATACGTCATTGAGTATTGTCATTCTCTAGACATTCAATTTGTTCTATCACTATCTCATATGACTGAACCAGAAAGAATTGGAAGCTTGCCTTTGATGTTTATCAAATAAATCTTAATGTATCCCATCAATCATCTCATGATTGGCTCTCAGGGCATACATACTTACAGACTCCCACTTGCACTGCGAGCCAATCACCCTTGAATCATATTCATAGTGATCTTCAAACATGTCCCACATGTTACTCTGCTCTAGTGCGATCATAGTGAGTAATGGCGACACCTTGCCAAAGTCAGTTTAAATTGCATGTCTCACATCTCTTCACTGTACGTCACACGTATGAGATGGAGTTCTCGTAATATGCGATCTAGTATTCCTTTGCTAACCTTTAGCCACATTGCATGATCAAGGATTCCATACTTGTCATCAATGACCGGAATATCTATAAGTTCATATCATGAACTTCCAGATCCATATAGTATCCATTGCTGTTCTCTAACACACAGATACTCGACATTTCCTTTAAAACGGCTTTATTAGAACATTTCCAATTATCAACAAACTTTCACTTTATATATCCCATATATATTTTGCGATTAATTTTCTGTCCTTTCTGGAAGTTCACATCAATGTAACTCTTTACATCGAACTCTTCCTTATCTCCATAGAACTAGTACTTCTCAAGTACTTATCAAGTTCTTATGGTTTCCAGTAACCCTTACTTGAAGTAGACAAACATCCACTTGTCATGTCCCACATACGAGTTATCAGGATGAGCACATCATATTGTCATGTCCTATATACAAGATGATGAATGCATTTTATTCTTTCCATGTCGATACTTGCAAGGTAATGGGATGATTACATACATGATAGATCCATATCTATTCTTAGTGTTCCCATTCTTCATAAGAATTGGAAAGTTGGCCTTGGGATACTAACTCCATGTAACATGGACAAGTTTTCTCCCACTGAATCTGTGTACACTGAACCCTTCAGTATAGATTGCTAATGTATGCTTTCTCTTTTTTAGGTCAAGAGGTTTTCGAGAACTATCTCTATAGATCTCTATTCCTATCTCATAGGAAACATCTCTATCTTCCTTAAAGATAATTTCCACTTTGTATTTCCATTCTAGAACATTTCCATTTCACATCAATATGTGGAATGTGAATATGCTCCCACTAAATCACAGATCCCTTCTTTATCTTTGACATATCAGTCAAACCCTTTGACTATATCATCAAAGTAAAGTTCCAATTCTGAGTTGCTTGTACTCAATCAATCACATTGATTAGTCCATTATAACTTATAGACTTCATTTGCATTAGTGGATTCATAAACCTTTTAGGTTGTGTCACGTACACATCCTTGTTTTATTCCTCATAGGAATGCAGTTTTAGTATCCATATGCCAAATGTCTTAGTCATTAAGTTGCAATCAACAAGCATCATCCTTCTCAAAATGTTATCCATGTATCTTAACCTTTAAGATTCATTTGCACTTATGGATTTCATCCAATGGGTGCTACCATCAAGGTCATACCTTATGGTTCACATGGATGTCATTTAGGATGTAATGGTCATAAACCATAACTCAAAATTCGGTTCCTCATATTCATCTAGATAGTTGACTCATCACATGAACAACTCATCACATAGATAATTGAGGTGTATCTATCAAGGATATAAGAACTCAAAACTCCTTGTGATTCTCAATGTCCTTTATTAGCGAAGTGTATTCTTTATTTAAGAAGAATTCAGTTATTTGATAATCATTCTCTAACTCCTTAGAGTATGATTCCTTCTTGATTTAGACATCACCATGCCTTACTCATGAGGTCACTATGATACATTATCATAATCACTCATAAGGATCTCAAACATTTGGTCCAAGTATTTCATTCATTGATCTCATCAAGAATTAACACTTTACCAAATTTGTACTTCATCTATGATAATCTTGAACACTTCAAGATATTCATATTGGTATTTCTCTAAACACCTTTTGAAGTATTAGCATTTGTTCCAATAGGTATGTAAATACATCACATGTATTATACCTAATAGGATAATCATTCTCCCACTACCTTTAGTGAAGATTGATTAATCATGTCCAAGATATTCATGTCTCTTACTGGTTCTCTAACCAAAAGAGTCTAGATTTATCCATCACATGGAAACTAGAAATGAATTTTCTCATGATTGATGCTAATTTGATTGTTTGAGTTATCAATAACTTTAGGTATCATTTATCTTATGCATACCATGTATCACAAGATAAACAAGGCATTGCCACAAAGATCATATCTTTAAGATTGAAACATCAACTTTATTAATTGCCATCATTGTCATACAATATGCAAAATAAAGTGTTTCTATCTATTGGCAATATATGAAATAGCAGTTCTCAACTCTATTTCGTGCCCTTTAGGCTGAAATAAACTGAAAGATACTCCTATCTATGGAAGCAACACTTGCTCCAATTATGGGTACTTCTTTCTTGGTCCTTTCATAAAGGCCATCACTTCTTTGTGGATCTTGCATATCATATATGATGGATCCATATCTTGGTATCATATACCTCAGATAAAGAAGCGGTTCATTTCATGATACCTTAGGTGGAGATCTCCATCCCCTCCTTCATCTTCTTTTGTTCTTCCAGATATAGAGGGAAATTCCCTCATACACCCTTTCCCCATGTGCCTTGAGGCTGAAGACGTCTTGGGCTGCTGGCTAGCATCAGAACACTTCTTTGCTTTGTCCTTGCCCTTGCCCTTAAGACTTACCTTTCATTGATCTCATCAAAGATTAGGGTTAGTTTTTCTTCATATTTGCCTCAACAGTCCTCAACATGTCCAACAACTTTGTCAACGCTTGTCAAAGTTGTCCATGTTGTAGCTTATCATGAATTGTATGATTCTCGCAACATTTACAGTATCATACCAATAGCCAACTCTTGGCTCAGAGGGAATCCTTCTTAGTCAGGTTTTCCACATACCCAATCACATTGAGTGTATGAATACCTTACTGGATCTCCTTCTGTCATGACATACTAGGGTAGTGTCCTTGAGACATCATATGTCTCATGTTGTCTCTGCAACTCATAGTTCAGAGAACACAACATCAAGCACTCCTCATCAATGTCATCCTTGGTATGCTTCCATAAGCATACTTTCAGCCATTGATGTGGTGGGATTGAGTTCATCTGGTTCTGGTATAACTAGGACTTAGAGCTTTCACTCTTTGATTGAGAAAACTTCTCATCATCCTAACCAGTCGTGGAATTATTCCCATTTAATTTGTTGGTCTCAAAGACCGATCACAAATAAAGTGATTATTGTTGATTAACCATTTATTTTAACAAAAGGAAATATATACAATTTTAGTCCAAAACTCCTTTTGACTTATTTGATTGATTTGAAAAGTTGACGATAAAATTAGGCCTTTAATTAATTATCGCTCCCACTATTTTAGTTCAAATTGATAGCCCTCACCATCAATTCAGAAGATTACAGTGTACAACCTTCTAGTGGGCAAGATCCTAAAATCCTCTAAGTCATGAACCAACTAGGGCTGTCACCCACAACTTAGATCTATCAGGTAGGAAACTCTTGCCAATTGCATCATATGCAACTCTTGATAAGATGTCATATGCAACTCCTTGCCATGATCATCTCCATGCCTCAAGGTACTAGATCCCATCTAGATCACCTTGTTAAGTCCGACCCAAAGAAAACACAATGAATATGCACCCTGCTAGGATAGACCCACACATTCATCCTTCACGCTTCCACGAGATAGACGGTGCACCACGCTAGGGCGTGCCCACACTTGGTCGATCAAGCTTTTCACGTGTGTCACATTTGGAAGGCATCTAAAACTTAATATTTTAATGAGGGATTTGGTTTTTATATACATATACATATCCAATCACCACAATACATAGTACGTATCATATACATGCTATATCCCACATAAAACATACAAAATGATAAAAGCGATGATTATGGCCATCCTAATGTGATTCCTCGAGCCAAGAGGAATCATGGTCATCTAGGTCTACATCACATACAACATGTACAAGATGAACTCTGTGTTTTGCTTCTAAGTAGATCAACTCATCATATGAATGATCTGCTCTCTCTGGCCGGTCGTCTGGGTGTGACCAGCCGATCAGTTGGCTCCTCCAACCGATCAGTTCACCTGGTCATCGTGCATCTCTTTCTGGCCGCCACCCGCTCGTCTCGCTCCTCGAACCGGTCATCAACCAATCGGTTCACTCCTTAAATCGATCTCTGGAACGTCAACCGATCGGTTCACGCCTTGAACCGATCATCTCAGCTGTCGTTAGGATGTCCGCCGTTCTTCGATATAATAGGAAATAAAAATCTATCCTATTTTACATTGTAAAAGGAGAAACCTTGAGTTACATTCGAGGGGAGCAAAGGTAGGAAAGAAATCTCGAATTATTTCGAGTTACATCAAGAATAGGAGAAGGGAAGATCGGTACGCAGACTGAGATGTAAGAAACCACATACAACCATACATAGATAGGGTTTATTGGCCATAACCACGCTATACATCCACCACAAAAATCATTTAAGGGCGACGCGTATCGAGTGAATTCATAATATATATCATATATGTAAATTGGGATTTGTGGATTTAGTATTGGACATGCATAAAGTCAATTTTATTCAAATCGTATGCAATAAATAAAGGCGACAAACCAAAATCGATCATATCAATATTCCTAAAATATAGAGAAGTTGACGTGACTTTGATACCACTGTTGGATTTTAGGGGAGGCAGAGAAGGCAGCGGAAACAAAAAAAATTTCTCCCCCAAACCCGGAACAAGGAAACGCGTCAACGTCTATATAATAGGAAAGGATGGTTTGTGGAATCATACCTTGTCCCGAGGCTTGCTCGGTGACAATACCTCGCGCCTTGCGCGGTCTTCACCTCCGGTCTTGGACGGTGTCTGTGCAGCTCCAGGTCGCACCAGGACTGACGACTCCTGGTCTCACCGGGACTGTCGGGATTGACAGTTGTCCTCCTGAGCGGCAGAAACCTCCCGCCTCTGAAGTAGTCCACACGAACCACCTGGAACTCCAATCTCCTTGTCCCACAAGGAATTGGAAGGAGTCGCACCCTCCTGTTGACGTACTAGTCGCCAACACACTCTCCTGCCACTAGTCGCTTTCTGCAGTTGTCTTTCCCTTGTTGTGCCTCCCTTCTCGGGTAGCACTTGCTCGGGCTCTCTCGGTTACCAAAACCAGAGAGAACGACAACTTTACAAAGCAACTGGTTGCACTGAGTTGCTGTCTGAGAAGCCCCCAATACCCCTATATATATAGGAGGGTCATGGGACATGGTTCTCCATCCCGGGCAATATGAGACTAAAGCAGGAGTAGAAGGGTTTGAGATTTTCCACCAAAAACAACCAACTCGCAACCTGAACCGATCGTTTCATTTCTGAAACGATCGGTTGGTGACCTGAACCGGTCGGTTGACACTCAACCGATCGGTTGGGACACCTCAACCAATCGGTTCACTTTCTGAACTGGTCGGTTTGTGGTCCTGGTCGGGTCCCAATTGACTATTCCTTCTTTTGTTTCTAATTGGTATCGAATACCAATCCTATTTCCAATCGAATTGGACAAGTAAAACAAAAAAGGAATTTTCTCACCAATCTTTTCTTTCCCAACATGCTCGGTTGGACCGGTTGAGCCGATCGGTTCAACACTTGAACCAGTCATTTCACTCTGTCCATGAGCCGATCGGTTCATCACATGAGCCGATCGGTTCATCACATGAGCCGATCGGTTGGGAGTGCAGATTGTGCAGAATCAGTCAATTTCAGTTCCAATCAATCTGATACTCTAATCAAGCTGTGCAACACCTTGAACACTATGATTTTGAGCTATAAATTAATTGAGTGTTTAATTGAACTACTAAACTCCTTTAGAAATCAATCTAAACATTGTTTGTGGACAAAACTCCTCTTCCAGGTTAAATCCTATTTGTGTGACCATGCAGGTCCATTTCACGTTGGCAGTGAATGTCCATAACACTTATGACTTCACAAGCAAAGAGCGGTGCCTAGTCACACATCAGTGCTACCCAAGTGAAAGTAGAAAGTTGGAGAACAACTTTCAATCCTACAATCCGTGAATGGTGTTACAGTGAATGTATAATTCCTTTATCACTGATATCCCGAATGAACTCGAGGCATGGAACAATCATCCTGTCAACGTTCATTCACTTTCTTGATCTCAGAGTAGATTGGAAGATATATGTATGACACCAATATCACATATTGATTCACACATGCGTGCGCATGCCTATTTCAATCCTACTCATCAAGTGGCCTTGGATATCAAACTCCCTCAGGAGGGACAAATCCCATATCTATCACTCACCCCTCAAAAGCCCCATGTGTCAAAGCCACCCAATCATCACCTTTATAACAACCCATGTTTCAGGACTGCGTTTGATGATGTCAAAGTGTTCCCAATGACATGTGTTGAGTGTAGTGATTTCTAGTCAAAGAATCACACTCACCACCATCACTCTGAGTACTGACTGTGACTACCATGTCATGGTTCCATGTGTCAAACTCACGGTGGGTCTGTCTGGTACACTTGTTCTCTAACAAGTACATATGTGTTTGGTTTGATATCTCTATATCATGACTAATGAGATTCTGTCATCAACCAACACCACAATCTAGTCTTGTGTGTCATTTTTGTCTATCTACCTTCCACAATGATATCCGACTAGGGACATAACAAGAATGTACAAACTCTTAGCATCTGTATGATCTCATCGTTCAGGTCCTCAACCTGAAAGCATACGTCATTGAGTATTGTCATTCTCTAGACATTCAATCTGTTCTATCACTATCTCATATGACTGAACCAGAAAGAATTGGAAGCTTGCCTTTGATGTTTATCAAATCAATCTTAATGTATCCCATCAATCATCTCATGATTGGCTCTCAGGGAATACATACCTACAGACTCCCACTTGCACTGCGAGCCAATCACCCTTTAATCATATTCATAGTGATCTTCAAACATGTCCCACATGTTACTCAGCTCTAGTGCGATCATAGTGAGTAATGACAACACCTTGCAAAAGTCAGTTTAAATTGCATGGCTCACATCTCTTCATTGTACGTCACCCGTATGAGATGGAGTTGCCGTAATATGTGATCCAGTATTCCTTTGCTAACCTTTAGCCACATTGCATGATCAAGGATTCCATGCTTGTCATCAATGACCGGAATATCTATAAGTTCATCTCATGAACTTCCAGATTTATATAGTATCCACTTCTGTTCTCTAACACACGGATACTCGGCATTTCCTTTAAAACGGCTTTATTGGAACATTTCCAATTATCAACAAACTTTCACTTTATATATCCCATATATATTTTGCGATTAATTTTATGTCCTTTTCAGAAGTTCGCATCAATGTAACTCTTTACATCGAACTCTTCCTTATCTCCATAGAACTAGTACTTCTCAAGTACTTATCAAGTTCTTATGGTTTCCAGTAACCCTTACTGGAAGTAGACAGACATCCACTCGTCATGTCCCACATACAAGTTATCAAGATGAGCACATCATATTGTCATGTCCTACATACAAGATGATGAATGCATTTTATTCTTGCCATGTCGATACATGCAAGGTAATGGGATGATTACATACATGATAGATCCATATCTATTCTTAGTGTTCCCATTGTTCATAAGAATTGGACAGTTGGCCTTGGGATACTAACTCCATGTAACATGGACAAGTTTTCTCCCACTGAATCTATGTACACTGAACCCTTCAGTACAAATTTCCAATGTATGCTTTCTCTTTTTTAGGTCAAGAGGTTTTTGAGAACTATCTCTATAGATCTCTATTCCTATCTCATAGGAAACATCTCTATCTTCCTTAAAGATAATTTCCACTTTGGATTTCCATTCTAGAACATTTCCATTTCACATCAATATGTGGAATGTGAATACGCTCCCACTAAATCACAGATCCCTTCTTTATCTTTGACATATTAGTCAAACCCTTTGACTATATCATCAAAGTAATGTTCCAATTCTGAGTTGCTTGTACTCAATCAATCACATTGATTAGTCCATTGTAACTTATAGACTTCATTTGCATTAGTGGATTCATAAACCTTTTAGGTTGTGTCACGTACACATCCTTGTTTTATTCCTCATAGGAATGCGGTTTTAGTATCCATATGCCAAATGTCTTAGTCATTAAGTTGCAATCAACAAGAATCATCCTTCTCAAAATGTTATCCATGTATATTAACCTTTAAGATTCATTTGCACTTTTGGATTTCATCCAATGGGTGATACCATCAAGGTCATACCTTATGGTTCACATGGATTTCATTTAGGATGTAATGGTCATAAACCATAACTCAAAATTCAGTTCCTCATATTCATCTAGATAGTTGACTCATCACATGAACAACTCATCACATAGATAATTGAGGTGTATCTGTCAAGGATATAAGAACTCACAACTCCTTGTGATTCTCAATGTCCTTTATTAGCGAAGTGTGTTCTTTATTTAAGAAGAATTCAATTATTTGATAATCATTCTCTAACTCCGTAGAGTATGATTCCTTCTTGATTTAGACATCACCATGCCTTAAATCATGAGGTCACTATGATACATTATCATAATCACTCATAAGGATCTCAAACATTTGGTCCAAGTATTTCATTCATTGATCTCATCAAGAATTAACACTTTACCAAATTTGTACTTCATCTATGATAATCTTGAACACTTCAAGATATTCATATTGGTATTTCTCTAAACACCTTTTGAAGTATTAGCATTTGTTCCAATAGGTATGTAAATACATCACATGTATTATACCTAATAGGATAATCATTCTCCCACTACCTTTAGTGAAGATTGATTAATCATGTCCAAGATATTCATGTCTCTTACTGGTTCTCTAACCAAAAGAGTCTAGATTTATCCATCACATGGAAACTAGAAATGAATTTTCTCATGATTGATGCTAATTTGATTGTTTGAGTTATCAATAACTTTAGGTATCATTTTATCTTATGCATACAATGTATCACAAGATAAACAAGGCATTGCCACAAAGATCATATCTTTAAGATTGAAACATCAACTTTATTAATTGCCATCATTGTCACACAATATGCAAAATAAAGTGTTTCTATCTATTGGCAATATATGAAATTGCAGTTCTCAACTCTATTTCGTGCCCTTTAGGCTGAAATAAACTGAAAGATACTCCTATCTATGGCAGCAACACTTGCTCCAATGATGGGTACTTCTTTCTTGGTCCTTTCACAAAGGCCATCACTTCTTTGCGGATCTTGCATATCATATATGATAGATCCATATCTTGGTATCATATACCTCAGATAAAGAAGCGGTTCATTTCATGATACCTTAGGTGGAGATCTCCATCCCCTCCTTCATCTTCTTTTGTTCTTCCAGATATAGAGGGAAATTCCCTCATACACCCTTTCCCCATGTGCCTTGAGGTTGAAGACGGCTTGGGCTGCTGGCTAGCATCAGAACACTTCTTTGCTTTGCCCTTGCCCTTGCCCTTAAGACATACCTTTCATTGATCTCATCAAAGATTAGGGTTCGTTTTCTTCATATTTGCCTCAACAGTCCTCAACATGTCCAACAACTTTGTCAACGCTTGTCAAAGTTGTCCATGTTGTAGCTTATCATGAATTGTATGATTCTCGCAACATTTGCAGTATCATACCAATAGCCAACTCTTGGCTCAGAGGGAATCCTTCTTAGTCAGGTTTTCCACATACCCAATCACATTGAGTGTATGAATACCTTACTGGATCTCCTTCTGTCATGACATACTAGGGCAGTGTCCTTGAGACATCATATGTCTCATGTTGTCTCTACAACTCATAGTTTAGAGAACACAACATCAAGCACTCCTCATCAATGTCATCCTTGGTATGCTTCCATAAGCATACTTTCAGCCATTGATGTGGTGGGGTTGAGTTCATCTGGTTCTGGTATAACTAGGACTTAGAGCTTTCACTCTTTGATTGAGAACACTTCTCATCATCCTAACCAGTCGTGGAATTATTCCCATTTAATTTGTTGGTCTCAACGACCGATCGCAAATAAAGTGATTATTGTTGATTAACCATTTATTTTAACAAAAGGAAATATATGCAATTTTAGTCCAAAACTCCTTTTGACTTATTTGATTGATTTGAAAAGTTGACGATAAATTTAGGCCTTTAATTAATTATTGCTCCCACTATTTTAGTTCAAATTGATAGCCCTCACCATCAATTCGGAAGATTGTAGCGTACAACCTTCTAGTGGGCAAGATATTGAAATCCTCTAAGTCATGAACCAGCTAGGGCTGTCACCCACAACTTAGATCTCTCAGGTAGGCAACTCTTGCCAATTGCATTATATGCAACTCTTGATAAGATGTCATATGCAACTCCTTGTCATGATCATCTCCATGCCTCAAGGTACTAGATCCCATCTAGATCACCTTGTTAAGTCCGACCCAAAGCAAACACAATGAATATGCACCATGCTAGGGCAGACCCACACATTCATCCTTCACGCTTCCACGAGATAGATGGTGCACCACGCTAGGGCGTGCCCACACTTGGTCGATCAAGCTTTTCACGTGTGTCACATTTGGAAGGAATCTAAAACTTAATATTTTAATGAAGGATTTGGTTTTTATATACATATACATATCCAATCACCACAATACATAGTACGTATCATATACATGCTATATCCCACAGAAAACATGCAAAACGATAAAACCGATGAGTATGGCCATCCTAATGTGATTCCTCGAGCCAAGAGGAATCACGGTCATCTAGGTCTACATCACATGCAACCTGTACAAGACGAACTCTGTGCTTTTCTTCTGAGTTGATCAACTCATCATATGAATGACCTGCTCTCTCTGGCCGGTCGTCTGGGTGCCACTAGCCGATCGGTTGGCTCCTCCAACCGATCCGTTCGCCTGGTCGTCGTGCATCTCCTTCTGGCTGCCACCCGCTCGTCTCACTCCTCGAACCGGTCATCAACCGATCGGTTCAGTCCTTGAACCGATCGTCTGGAACGTCAACCGATCGGTTCACGCCTTGAACCGATCGTCTCAGCTGTCGTCAGGATGTCCACCGTTCTTTGACATAACAGGAAATAAAAATCTATCCTATTTTACATTGTAAAAGGAGAAACCTCGAGTTACATTCGAGGGGAGCAAAGGTAGGAAAGAAATCTCAAATTATTTTGAGTTACATCAAGAATAGGAGAAGGGAAGATCGGTACGCAGACTGAGATGCAAGCAACCACATACAACCATACACAGATAGGGTTTATTGGCCATAACCACGCTATACATCCACCACAAAACTCGTTTAAGGGTGACGCGTATCGAGTGCATTCATAACACATATCATATATGTAAATTGGGATTTGTGGATTTAGGATTGGACATGCATAAAGTCAATTTTATTCGCATCGTATGCAATAAATAAAGGCGACAAACCAAAATCGATCATATCGATATTCCTAAAATATAAAGCAGTTGACGTGGCTCTGATACCACTGTTGGGTTTTAGGGAGGCAGAGAATACAGCGGAAACAAAAAAAATTTCTCCCCCAAACCCAGAACAAGGAAACGCGTCAACGTCTATATAATAGGAAAGGATGGTTTGTGGAATCATAACTTGTCCCGAGGCTTGTTCGGCGACAATACATCGCGCCTTGTGCGGTCTTCACCTTCGATCTTGGACGGTGTCTGTGCAGCTCCTGGTCGCACCGGGACTGATGACTCCTGGTCCCACCGGGACTGTCGGGATTGACAGTTGTCCTCCTAAGCGACAGAAACCTCCTGCCTATGAAGTAGTCCACACTGACCACCTGGAACACAAATCTCCTTGTCCCACAAGGAATTGGAAGGAGTCGCACCCTCCTGTTGACGTACTAGTCGCCAACACACTCTCCTGCCACCAGTCGCTTTCTGCAGTTGTATTTCCCTTGTTGTGCCTCCCTTCTCGGGTAGCACTTGCTCGGGCTCTCTCGGTTACCAAAACTAGAGAGAACGACAACTTTACAGAGCAACTGGTTGCACTGAGTTGTTGTCTGAGAAGCCCCCAATACCCCTATATATAGGAGGGTCATGGGACATGGTTCTCCATTCCGGGCAATATGGGACTAAAGCAGGAGTAGAAGGGTTCGAGATTTTCCACCAAAAACAACCAACTCGCAACCTGAACCAATCATTTCATTTCTGAAACGGTCGGTTGGTGACCTGAACCGTTCGGTTGACACTCAACCGATCGGTTTGGACACCTCAACCGACCGGTTCACTTTCTGAACTAGTCGGTTCGTGGTCCTGGTCGGTTCTCGATTGACTTTTCCTTCTTTTGTTTCTAATTGGTATCGAATACCAATCCTATTTCCAATCGAATTGGACAAGTAAAACAAAAAAGGAATTATCTCACCAATCTTTTCTTTCCCAACTTGCTCGGTTGGACCAGTTGAGCCCATCAGTTCAACACTTGAACCGGTAGTTTCACTCTGTCTCTGAACCGATCGGTTCATCACATGAGCTGATCGGTTCACCAAGCTGAGCCGATTGGTTCATCACATGAGCCGATCGGTTGGGAGTGCAGATTGTGCAGAATCAGTCAATTTCAGTTCCAATCAATCTGATACTCTAATCAAGCTGTCCAACACCTTGAACACTATGATGTTGAGCTATCCATTATTTGAGTGTTTAATTGAACTACTAAACTCCTTTAGCAATCAATCTAAACATTGTTTGTGGACAAAACTCCTCTTCCAGGTTAAATCCTATGTGTGTGACCCTGCAGGTCCATTTCACGTTGGCAGTGAATGTCCATAACACTTATGACTTCACAAGCAAAGAGCGGTGCCTAGTCACACATCAGTGCTACCCAAGTGAAAGTAGAAAGTTGGAGAACAACTTTCAATCCTACAATTCATGAATGGTATTACAGTGAATGTATAATTTCTTTGTCACTGATATCCCGAATGAACTCGAGGCATGGAACAGTCATCCTGTCAACGTTCATTCACTTTCTTGATCTCAGAGTAGATTGGATGAGATATGAATGACATCAATATCACATACTGATTCACACATGCGTGTGCACGCCTATTTCAGTCCTACTCATCAAGTGGCCTTGGATATCAAACTCCCTCAGGAGGGACAAATCCCATATCTATCACTCACCCCTCAAAAGCCTCATGTGTTAAAGCCACCCTATCATCACCTTTATAACAACCCATGTTTCAGGACTGCGTTTGATGATGTCAAAGTGTACCCAACGACATGTGTTGAGTGTAGTGATTTCAGGTCAAAGAATCACACTCACCACCATCACTGTGAGTGCTGACTGTGACTACCATGTCATGGTTCCATGTGTCAAACTCACGATGGGTCTGTCTGGTACACTTGTTCTCTAACAAGTAACTATGTGTTTGGTTTGATATCTCTATATCATGACTAATGAGATTTTGTCATCAACAAACACCACAATCTAGTCTTGTGTGTCATTGCTGTCTATCTACCTTCCACAATGACATCTGACTAGGGACATAACAAGAATGTACAAACTCTTAGCATCCGTATGATCACATCGTTCAGGTCCTCAACCTAAAAGCCTACGTCATTGAGTATTGTCATTCTCTAGACATTCAATCTATTCTATTACTATCTCATATGACTAAACCAGAAAGAATTGGAAGCTTGCCTTTGATGTTTATCAAATCAATCTTAATGTATCCCATCAATCATCTCATGATTGGCTCTCAGGGCATACATACCTACAAGTTGATGGAGCAGGAGGGCAGGCACATGGAGATCGGGTGCCTGAGGTTCCCCAACTTGACCCAGCCATTCTCAAAAACCCTGCCTACCAACAGCTTATGGGGCAGATGATGGCTATGATGAATCTCATGGTAGAGAGATTGCCAGTGCCTCCGTCGAGAGCACAGGCTCCCCATGGTGAAACATTGGGTATTGGGAAGACCTTTGAGTGGCTTCGCCGAGTCAAAGCATCAGACTATGCTGGGACGACCGATCCAGCGGATGCAGATCTATGGCTGACAAGTCTTGAGAAGGCTTTCCAGATCCTCGACATCCCCAAAGCAGACAAAGTCAAGCACGCTGACTACCTTCTGAAGGGTAGTGTTGGCCACTGGTGGGCCATCGAGGAGGAGAAGCGACCCGGTGAGGTGATCGGTTGGGAGGTTTTCTGGAGAGAGTTCGTCAGCAGATACTTTCTGAAGATGTATCTGGACGAGAAGATCAGCCAGTTTGAGCGCATGTGCCAAGGATCGATGAACATCACCGTGTATGAAGCCAAGTTCATGAACCTGTTAAGGTTTTGTCCTCACATGGCAGCAACGGATGACGAGCGAATCAGACGTTTTGAGAAAGGCTTGAGTGCTGAGATGATAGCACCTGCTTCTGCGTTGGAGAACCGAGAGCGGTTTGCCATGTTTGTGGAATCAGTCCGGAGGATTGAACGGTCAGTCAGGGAGAAAAGAGAATCCATGTCTAAGAATAGGCATGCTCAGTTCCAGGGACAGAGGTTTGGTGGCTACAAGAAGCCGTGGTTTCTAGCACCTTATGGCTTAAGAGGTTCCAGTGCACCATCACAGTGGTCTCTAAGTAAGGGAAGATGATATGTTTCTTCACCGTTAAAAGAACTTAGTACAACTTAAGTGGTAGTGATAGGGCCATCTAGGCCATAGTTTGAGGATAGGGCATGCTATATCTGTAGAGAGACAGGGCATTTCAAGTCGAATTGCCCAAGTAAAGATGTTGAAGTGACACAGCAACTGAGGCAGAATCAACAAGGGTCAGACCGACAACAACCCAGTAGTAGCAGAGGGCGAGGACGCGGTCAAGCATCACAAGCGGGATCGTCTTCTTAAGGAAGCAGAGGACGTGGACAGCAAGCAACAGATCGATTCTATGCTATGAGTCAACCAGAGGCGATAGTCAACCCGCGAGTGGTGGCAGGTCAGATGGAGTTATCTCATTCTGATTTGTCTTCTTCTTGCTTTATATCTATTTTGGTTGACCTGGGTGCTACACACTCTTTTATCGCACGTCGTATGCTTGATAACTGTCTTTTATCTGTTAGTTGTAAGAAAGATAGCTTGTTGTTACAAACCTCTCTTGATGGTTCCTCGATGCTTCGAGAGGAGTGCCCATCGTGTGTCTTATCTTTTTCAGGACACAGTATACAAGTGGATCTCACACCACTTGATATGCATTGCTTCGATGTGATCCTTGGGATGGATACCTTAGAGAAGTATAAGGTTGTGTTGGACTATGGTTCCAAGCAGGCAGTGTTTGTTGATGATGGAGAGAAGTGGATCTTCCAAGGAGATAGGAAGATCTTTCTGACATGTCTAGTATCAGCAATGGTAGCAGAAAAGTTGTTACGACAGGGATGTAAGGCATTCTTAGCTCACGTTGTGGATACCGTTGTGGATACCAAGGAAAAAGGCCCTAGCCTTGAGGAGGTGACGGTTGTTCGAGAGTTTGCAAATGTGTTTACTGATGAGTTCCCCGGTGTTCCTCCACCCCGAGATATTGATTTCGAGATCAATCTGGTTCTAGGAACACATCCAGTTGCACATACACCGTATAGGATGGCTCCAGTAGAGATGGCAGAGCTAAAGAAGCAGTTACAAGAGTTGTTGGAGAAAGGTTTCATCCGACCAAGTACGTCACCTTGGGGTGCTCCAGTGTTGTTCGTTAAGAAGAAGGACGGATCGATGCGGCTATGCATAGACTACCGGCAGTTGAACAAGGTCACGATGAAGAATAAATACCCATTGCCAAGGATAGATGATCTGTTCGATCAATTGCATGGTGCTATAGTGTTTTCAAAGATCGATCTACGGTCCGGATATCATCAGTTGATGATTAAGGTGGATGACATACCAAAGTCATCTTTTAGGATGAGGTATGGTCACTTCGAGTTTGTGGTTATGCCGTTCGGGCTAACCAATGCGCCTACTGCTTTCATGGATTTGATGAATAGGGTGTTCTATTCATTTCTAGATCAGTTTGTTGTAGTCTTTATATATGACATCTTGATCTACAGTCAGGACAGTCAGAAGCATGAACAACATCTTATACAAGCGTTGACTCTCCTTCGCCATCATCAGTTGTATGCCAAGTTTAGTAAGCGAGAGTTCTGGTTGAAAGAAGTAACTTTCTTGGGTCATGTGATATCTGCATAAGGAGTTAAAGTGGACCCAAAGAAGGTGGAGTCGGTTACAAAATGGGAACAGCCGAAGTCGCCGACTGAAGTTCACAGTTTCCTGGGTTTAGTAGGATACTACCTGAGGTTTATCAAAGACTTCAGTGTGATTGCGTTGCCAATGACAAAGTTAACTAGAAAGGATGTACCTTTTGTCTGGAATGATCGTTGCCAGCAAGATTTCTAAAGTTTGAAGGAGAAGCTGACTAGTACTCCAGTGCTAGTACTGGCAGAGCCTGGAAAGGGCTATGTTGTTTTCTGTGATGCTTCCAAGAAGGGCTTAGGATGTGTGCTGATGCAGGAAGACCATGTGGTTTCTTTTGCTTTGCGACAGCTTAAGAAACATGAGGAGAACTATCCGACTCATGATTTGGAGTTGGCAGTAGTGGTTCATGCGTTAAAGATTTGGAGACACTATCTTTACGGGGAAGTGTGTCAAATCTTTACAGATCATAAGAATATGAAGTACATCTTTTCGCAGAATGAGCTAAACATGCGACAACGTCGTTGGATGGAGCTAATCAATGATTATGACTGCACCATCGAGTATCACCCTGGTAAGGCGAACGTGGTAGCCGACGCGCTTAGCCGAAAGTCTTCTTCCCTTCCCACAAAAGGAGCACTATTGAGTTCCTTAGCATGTTATAGACGGGATATGTTCGTCTCCTTACGGTAGATGAATGTGTAGATGGAAGTTTTCTTGTTAGTAGGACTTTTGGCATAGATGCAAGTCAAGCCTATGCTGAGATAGCAGATCAAAGACGCACAACAAATAGATGATACAGTGCAGTTGATCAGGTCAGGGCTCGGTAGCGAAAAGCGTGATGGGTTCCATGAGTCTGAAGATGGACTAGTTTGCTATCATGATAGGATGGTGGTCCCCGATGCTAATAATTTGAGGAAGCTAGTGCTTGAGGAAGCACACACATCTATGTATGCTATGCATCCAGAAATCACCAAGATGTATCACAATATGAAGGACCTTTATTGGTGGCCTGGTTTGAAGAAAGATGTAGATGAGTTTGTGGCTAGGTGTGTGGTATGCCAGCAAGTCAAGGCTGAGCATCAGAAGCCGGCAAGGACGTTGCAACCCCTGCCAATACCGCAATGGAAATGGGATCACATAAACATGGATTTTGTGGTTGGACTGCCCAGGACAACTAAGAATCATGATTCCATCTGGGTGATAGTGGACAGATTGACGAAGTCTACCCATTTCATACCTATTAAGACAAAGTATACAGCTGAGAAGCTCGCTCGGGTATATATAGATGAGATAGTACGGTTTCACGGTGTGCCAGCAACGATAGTTTCCGACAGAGGTCCTCAGTTCACGAGTCGTTTCTGGGAACAGTTGCACAAAGTGTTGGGAACACAGTTGAGGTTCAACATCGCTTTCCACCCACAAACAAATGGACAGTCTGAGAGGACTATTCAGAATTTGGAGGATCTTCTTCAGGCTTGTGTTTTGCAGTTCCTTGGCAGTTGGGACGTACATCTCAATTTGATAGAGGTTGCCTACAACAATAGTTACCAACGGATCATTGACATGGCTCCTTATGAAGCTCTATATGGAAGGAAGTGCGGATCTCCTTTATGTTGGTATGAATCTGGTGAATATCAGCTTTTGGGTCCTGAGTTAGTACAGCAGACAACAGAAAAGATCAAAGTAATACAACAACAGTTGAAAGTGGCTCAGGACAGGTAGAAGTCTTATGCAGACAATCGTCGATGACCTTTAGAGTTCCAAGTAGGAGACAAAGTGTACCTCAAGGTCTCACCTTAGAAAGGCGTGCTAAGGTTTGGCCAGAAAGGAAAGCTAGCACCCAGGTATATGGGGCCATATCCAGTAAGAGCACGTGTTGGCAAGGTAGCTTACAAGTTAGAGTTGCCGCCAGAATTTCACAGGTTACATCCAGTGTTTCACGTCAGCATGCTGAAGAAAAGTCACCTAGATACAGGGACAGTGATACAGCCAGTCGAGGTTGAGCTTGATGAAGATGTGACCTACGAGGAAGTTCATGTGATGATCCTTGATAGAAGAGTTCAGAAGCTGAAGAGGAAGGACTTGGTTCTGGTAAAGGTTCTTTGGCATCATCGTGGCGTGGAAGAAGCCACGTGGGAGCTTGAGAAAGAGATGAGGAGGAAGTATCCCTCACTTTTCTCTTCGGATTTTGAGGACGAAATCCCTTTTGTAGAGGGTTATAGCTTGTAAGGACCCTAACCTCCGTTTAGGGCTTATTATGTTTGCTTTGATTAAACCCTGGTGTTTAGTTGCTTGCTAATCACCTTTGATGGTGATTAGGGTTTGTTTGTGCTTTGTTGAGAGCTGGATGTGCTACTTGCAATTAACCCAAGTCTAGGGTTATAGAGCAAGTTTGTCACCTTGAGAAGTGTTCTCTCTCTCCTTACTTCCTCTAGTGTTGAGAGGAAGGGTTGGGCTCTTTGCTGGAGTTGCTTTGGGCTTGGATGAGCTTTGTTGGACCTTGTTATGCCTTGCTTGAGCCTTGCTTGACCTTGTAGGATCTTGTGTCGGGCAAGAATGCCCTGTATCGGCCATGGGTGTGTCGCCCAGGGAGTGTATCGGCCATGGACTCTTTGACCCTTTGACCTCATTTGTTTCACCACTAGTGGACACTTGGTGCTTGATGCTTGCTTGTGGCAATGGCCTTGGACATGTGTTCAAGACAAGATAGAGAGGTGGCATTGCCCATGGACAAGTGTCCCTAGGTGGGCGACACCTTGCTTTGTTTTACCTTGGTTTCTCCTCCACCCTCTCATATATATGTGTTCCCTTTCTCTTGCTAAGGATCCCTTTAATCCCTTGGTTTCCCCTCTCCCTTGGTGCACAACACCTCTTTCTTTGCAAAGCTCGGTGGCCGATCCTTATCTTGGAGTCTTCTTCTTCCTCTAGTGGTGGCCGAACTCTAGAGTGCTTTGTTCTCCTTCTTGTGGTGGAGATTGGAGCTAGGAGCTTGGAGCTTGCTTAAGGTGGGTTACATAACTCCTAACCCTGACTATACTACCTTCTTCTACATCCTTGTATGTTTCATATGACCATAATCGGCCATGTATGTTCTAAGATAAGTTTCTTGCTTGTTGCACCTTTAATCTTGTGGTTAAGGTTGAGGTTTTGTACCTTTGTACCCTAGTTGGTCGAACCATGTTTTAGGGTTTCCTTGTTGAGAAACACTCCTTTCACTCCTTTCTCTCCTTGGTCTAGAGGAGTGAGCTAGAGTTCTAGTAATATGGGCAATACCCCTCTCCCGTTTAAGTTGAGAGGTGAGCTTGTGTTCTAGTTGCTTGAGCAACACCCTCCTCTCACCATGGACTTGAAAGGTGAGCTTTTGTGTGGTTTAAGACCTTTATTAGGGTTGATCCTTGTGGTTTCCCGATTGGTGATAAGAAGTGTGCAAGACACCTCTCTCTTGATTGTTGAGAGGTGAGCCATCTTCTTGATCAATTAGGGTTTGGTGCCCTTGTGCTTAAGGTTGAAGACGATCTTGTTGGGTTGTAGCTTGTACGATACGGCCTTGGGATGGTGCTACCCGATACCTCTCTTGAGCTTGAGTTCTGGGTCATTATGAGGAGGGTGCCCTTGGTTCTTGCCTTGTGTGTCGACTAATATATGAAGCTAGTTTGGTTGGACGATAGGCTTTCCCTTGGTTCCCTTGTCTCGATGGATGATGTGTGGTTTTGTGGGCATATAGGGTTGGCCTGGGTGCCATGGCTGTATCCGTTAGAATAGTTGTCACCCGTTGCAACCCCTAACATCTAGTGCACGATACCCCTAGTGCACAACACACCTGTTGCACGGCATGCCCCTTAGACTTAGTTGCACGTTAGGCTTTGTGGCCGTTATACCTTGGTTGCACGATATAGTTGGTTGCACGACACTCCTCGAAGTGGTAGCCCGACATCCTTGGCAGAGGATTGATCGATATGTGGCTAGAACGCTTGGGCGATCTGAGGGAAGCTGCCCTTCCCGTCACACTTCTTGTGAGGGTAGTGGGCACTTCTAGTGAGGGTCATGTTCCACCCGGAAACTTATCTGTTAGCTCCTTATCACGCGATCACCTCTTTGTGGTTAAGAGTTATGGTTTATGGTTCATGAACCTTTGACATGTTTGGTAATGGTAAGGTGGTTGATATAGTAGAACGCACATATGTAATCATGACATATCTGAAACTCTAATGACATGATATTGCATGTGTTTATGCTCATCTTGAATCATGTATATATAATGATGAGTAAATGATAAGCTTGGAAGTAAATGAGTTGCATCACATGATGATATGACCTATGTCTATGGTCATAGGTTGAGGCATGAATGATAAAGCATATAATCATCGATGTTTCCCTATGTTTGATAGCATGATCCTTCTATTAATCCAGGATGGCTTCAGATATCTCTATGAATGTGTATACTAACCATGCAGGTGTTTTATGCGGATGCATAGCTGGGTAAAGGGTTATGAGATATATATGTTTGAATAACACTTCTTTGATGGTCACTCTTGCTTATGAGATGACATGCATCCCAATATAATGTGTTTAGGTTTGAGGACCCGACTTTGGTTAAGATGCCTAGTTGAGGTGTTATCCTCCGATGATGAGATTTGGGATTGATATCCCAAGAGATGAGAATGCCTTAAGAGGCAGTGGTTTCTTGTGATGAGGGATTGAGATCCCGGGATATTGTGATGGTGGTGATAACAAGGTAACTTAATGGTATATATGTGTTACAACTTGTTTTCCCCAACAATCTACTTAAAATATACTAACTAATTATAGTGGAACATATCATGTAGTTTGCCCTGGCCATAGATCCATCATCGTCAGTAGCTGGTGATGGTGAAACGAGTTCTCCTGCGGGTTAACCCAGAGTGTATATTGTTGAATATGCGAGGTTTCTCCTAGCCTAAAATAGAGAGGATTCGAGTGTAGCTGTGGTTGCAGACTCAGGATAGATAGAGCATGGTGAACAGGCCCATGGCTCAGTGTGATAGAGAATGAATGCATTCATGGCTCAGGGGGCACGGTGAACTGGCCCGTGGCTCAGATATACTAGCGCCGAGACATGTACCAAGGCAGGCTAGAGAATGGATAGCCTACGGGAGATGACCCTGTCGCTGAGGCCACTTAAGCATGAGACTGTGGTCCTAATTTGGTTCTCGTACACTGACCACGAGGTGGGAGGGCGTGGAGTCCGACTCTTCCATTGACCTTGTATGGCACCACCTCCGGGTTTCGCAGCCGTCGGTTGGATTTGAGTGGTGTGACTCACTTCCTCAGGGCATAATAACACGTAATCCAGCCGAATAGTATTTATTGCTTAAGGCAAAACACGAAACATTGGTTGAAGCCTTGCTTGTGTAGTTAATCTTGTTATACATTGCAGTTACTTATACGTTTCTTATGTTATGTGGTAAGATCTTATAAATATTATCTTGTTAATCATGTTCCATAAAGAAATGCTTGGTTATATACCTTACGTACACCTTGCTCAATATGCTACGCTTTATCAGTTATCTGTTGTTGCAACTTTAACCTTTCTGAGGTTTTATGGTTCTGGCGGGGAGTTATGTTTCTCGCTGGGACTGTGTGTCTCACCCCGTTGGTTTACAACCTTTTTAGGTGTTCGCGCTAGACGTGGTGGTGGTCACGGGGTTGCGGCCGGGCAGCAAGAGGAGTAGTAGAAGGCAAGAGATGGATATGTTGTTGTTTTGGTTCTTTTGTAGTAGAGCCTTAGAATCATCCTTGTACTCTCAAGTCCTCGGAGGAATTTTGACGTTGTTTCACGATGTATAGCTGATGAAGCTTTGTATATCCTGTTGTTTGCCGGATGTGGCCCGTTATGTATATAAACAGATGATGAACTCATGTGATGACAAGACAGCTGATCCATTAAGCTGTGGACACGTATCAAGACTCGTAAATGTTTACATAACCAGTTTTCTTGTAGGCTCAGGATCTGAATGTAATAGTTTCTTAGTTTATCTGCTTTTCGAAATCGGTTTTAATTAACTAGTATTTTTGGTAATAAGTGATTTATCGTGTTTTCCACACGTTTTCGTGTGGCACCTCGTTGTCTGTGTGATAATGGGACGTGTCACCACAATAGTAGGTTTGAATGGAAATATTATGGATGGATTTGAGGTCCTCCATTTGGCCTCCATCATCTTTTGCTTAAGCATTGTTCACTGTGAGATTGTAGAGGGGTTGGCAGTTGACCATAAAATGGTCATGGCATTGGCACGCTTCACAAACTAGATCTATAGACTTCACTTGCTACTAAAATTGTGGTGGTTATCCTCTTATTTCATATCCATTGAAACATGATTTAAGGTTGTCGTACTTCAGGGACAACTTCTTCATAGAGTTTACATTGAGTTTGAGTTCTAAACTGTTCTTAGTCTTGTCTACCTTGAGAATGCCCCCTTGTCTTATGCTAGAATGGGGTCGAGATTGGTTCACAAAACCTCTTTTGACCACTTCACATGTGATGTCGAAGTTCTAGAGCATGAAGTTTCCTCCACATCAGAAATGTACGAACTCCTTGGTGTAGTCATCAACACCTTTTAAAAAAGTCTCTCTCAATTAAACCTATGAGATGTCATGGTGTTGACATTATTGTAGAAGCTCCTTGAATCTTTCCCAAGCCTCATCTAGGGACTCTCCACGGACCATGTTGAACTATGCAATCAAGCTTCTGATTTGATTAGTGAGGGGTGACAGTTAATTCTTCTCTAAGAACTTGGACTAGAGACCCTCCCATGTCCTGATGTTGTCTCCCTCCATGACATTGTACCAACTCTGTGTCTTGTATGTCAAAGAGTACTTGAATAGTTGAAGTTTAAGAGCATCTTCAGAAATGACTAGTGGCTTGTTCAAGGTAGAAAGATTATCGAAACACTAAAAGTGATCTTGGTAATCATTGCCTAAATTGATTGTGAGGCCACTGCTTTGTAGCATTATGGCCGACAATGTGCATATCTCAAACTACATGGAAGTGATGGAAGGATGCACCACAAGATGATGTGCATCAGTAAGATTAGGGACACAGAAGTCCTTAAGCTTCTTCTATCATTCTTCTCAAGTGGTGTTGCCTCTTTAGCTCTGTTCTCGATGGCCATGGCTACTCTTGTTTCTTGGACAAGATTTATTCTTTGGGAGGCTAGATCTTGCTTCACCCAACAAATTATATCTTTCTCATCTGTCCTATTTTGCAAAGCTCAGTTCAAGTAGTGAAAAGTTTTGTCAATCTCCAGATCAAACTCAAGGGTGTAGGGTGATCACTTTGTGAGAGTTCCATATACCTATAGTACCTAAACAGAAAATTGAAGATGTCAAAAATTGAGTAAAGAGAATTTTAAATAGACAAATGAATATCGATTGGAAAGGGAAATTATAATTGTTCAAAACAACATGGTTCAAATGTTATGCCATTTTTAGCACCCACAAACTGACAATCTTATCGTATTTGAAAACAAATCATAATTTCTCAAATGTGAAAGAACAAAATCCTAATTATTTAAAATTTCATGTGGTATTCTCATACCTCTCAAATTTACTAAGATATGAAATCCTAGTTTTTACCAAAACAATAGCAAAAAAAAGCATCCACAAGCAGACAAGTCTTATCATAGTATAGTTAAGGATCGAAGATAGAGGACAAATTTTAAGAATAAATTAGATATTTAATATAATCAAGAAAAAGCCCCTAATAAGGATAGATGATTGATTATTTTGGTTTATTGCAAACCCGATTTCCTCCATAAATTCTCCGATCCAAATGGCAGAGAAGTTTCTATATTTCTACCCTTGATTGTTGGAGGGGCGACCGTCCGTTGAACTACCAAAAAAGGATTAATTAACAAAACAAGAAGTGAAAATCAAACTATAAAAGAAATGGATTTAAACAATGGTAGAATCACATGATGGTTTGATCGCCACTACATATGTATCTATTCTCTCACATTGCATCACTCACTCACTAGATTATTAGATTGGGGCCAAGAAAATTATGTATTCTTTCAGATTATAGAATCTAACAAGGACTAATTTCCTAGTAGGCTTGACATCTTGTCACCTATAGATCTGAAATTTGTCTCCACAGAGAACACCCTTCTATCCAAGATTCAACTATGATCGATTGGTATTCTGATTTTATATTTCAACGTCTCTACACCTAAAATTGAAATAGACACAGAAAATGGATGGCTAATCCATAAAACATACACTACATAGTTAATTATAAATCTAATAGTTCAAACAAGTAATGATTTACAATGTAAGACACATAGAGGAAGCATTGCTAATGCATATTCCCCAATAAGATAAACTACTCTCTACATATATTCAAGATGCAAGATAAAAGAGAGAATAAGAATATCATAGAGAAGGTGGTGTTGTAGAAGAGAAGCTTTGTCGTTTGTGAAACCAGCCTCAAAACAACAAATGCAATCTGTAGTCTCGTCCTTTGCCAGAGCGCATTTCCACATCAAGCTGAAGGATTTCGTCTCTAGCCTTTCTTGGTGATGGTTGGGGATGTGGATGGATTTCATATGGAATGAGATGTCCTCTCTTGATGTCTCATGGGTTCTTTAATTGCATGTATTAAGCTTTCAAGTTGATATAACATGAGCCAGTGACAATGAGAAGTTGATGTAGATCTGTAAATCTATAAAAAGGGTGACTTAAGGATCCATCCCTTAGATGAAAATGGTTAGTGAATATACTCACTGCATAGATAATCAAATTATTATTCTAACGCAATGTGATTCATCTGGTTCTGACATTAAATGTGGAATCTAGAGTCATTTTATTGACTAGGCACACGTTAATGATCTTGCTTTTGATTGTTGGAACTGGGAAGTGAGAATTTAATATTTTGAGTTACTTAATGGGAATTCATAGAGTTTTTAGGACTTCTCCTCTTCTTCTTGCATCAATTATATGACTTCTTTATTGGAAATTTAATAGATACTATATGACTTCTCATCTTCTCCTTTCATCAACCTACAAATTAATCCATAAAATATAATTATGTACCAACAAATATTGCATAAACTACTAAAAATATAAAACAAGTGAAATCTCCAATGAAATTTAAGCTAAACATGCAAAACTAAACTAAAATACAATGAACAAACATGATAAATAGATATTCATCACAACACCGAGCTTCAACGTTGCTCATCCTCGAGTAACATAAAATACAAAATTCCAATAAATGCCTTTAACCCATGTGCATGCCTCATACATCATGTTTGAATCTCAAACACCAATATGGTGAAGAAACCCATCCTTCTTATATCGCAAAACATGACTTGAAATATCCTCATTTCAGACTACACTTCACAACAACACTTCCTCACCACCATCCCCAATACCACACTTGTATATGGATTTAAGAAAAATTGAGGAATCCTAAAAAAATCACAACTATACACATAATCCAGCACTAGGGTATTTTACATGGATATTAATGGAGCATGTAATGAGCTCCTAGATGGAAAATAGAATCAATGGTGGTATGGAAGGAATAATGTGCATCTCTCCTCTATTTAACTTGATATTGCTTTAGTTTGACAAACAAAGGCATTGCACTATTTTTTATACACACTAACGCCTTTTCATAATTCATTTTTTATAGTACATCACATCACATAGAGAGGGGTATGGAAGAAGCAATATAGAGAGAAGGAAGTGTTCCACCCTAGCATAGAGTTTTGCACACTTAATGTATTTTTTGTATTCTTTTTGGTGGATGGAAGGTAAGAAGATGGAAGAAAAAGTATAGAAGTGAGTTTGGATCATCTAAAACATTTATTTATGTTATTAAATACATTGGTTTATTCTTCTATCACTACACCTAAATAATGATATGATTAGGGGATGCATAGAAATTCCATAGATATGACTCACTAATGAGTAGGAGGAATACTTGATTGCTACTGGTTCCTCTAACACCTGCCACCCTTTCCGGGGAACATGATGCTTATATTCGTTGGCTACAAAGGGTGATTTATAATCATTGGCATGTTTTTAAAACTATGGTTAACATCAAGAACTTACTTCAAACAAGGAAGTTGTATGTCAAATTTTATATGCAAACATGAATTTTAACTAAGCCAACAAGATATTATGACTTCAAACAAGAACTAAGAACTCAAATAATAATAGTTTAAGCTAGATATATGCAAGTCTAATATGCTAAAATCAACAAAAATAATAGATAGGTGTAGGTGGAAAGGAGCATGTACCGCCCAAACTCCATGTCAATCTTAAAAATTTTCTCATCCTCGAGCAAACCCTAAACCCAAGATGGAGGGGAATAATCCTCAATGCTCATCCAGGTAGTCATAGCAATGTGAAGAAGCTCCACCTAAAAGGAATACGAATAACAAGTGGCACCTTGAACATGGAAGCTCCATGGTGCAATATATGATCAGTTGGTCGTAGTAGCATAAATGTACTGTCAGGATGCCTAATGTAGTATTGTCTTTCACCCTGTAGTCCATCCACTAGGATCCACCAATACTCCTCCATCTATAGGGGTAGTATAGTAGTAGTGTGTGTTTTACAAGATGTGGAAAAAACTAGGAGTGATGGATCTCTAGTGGTCTCAATATCTGCTCATATAAGAAAATTAAAGTTTGACAACCTTCTCATGCGCAAAGGTAGTATGTAACAATATGTAAATGATGTTGTCAAATTGTGCTAAATCAGGTGGAGAATCTAGCTTTAGTTTCTTATCATCACCTAAATATACATATCAAAAATATGGTGTTGGTATAGGAAAAACCTCACCATCTATAAAATTATCATGGTAAATATTCTTTTGCAATTGTGCATCCTCTTGGTCTACCATAAAATTAGCATCAACGTTAACAATAGTAGAATTCTTCACAATAACAACATGAGGCTCTAAATCCTCCTCATAAACCACAACCAAATAATATAAGGGTTCAATAGGGATAGGTACTTCACAAGAGATGGAAAAATGAAGAGGTGTTGATATGTATACCTCATGGTTGGTTGTACCTCATAATTTGAAACACTAGATATGCAAAAAAAGTTGGATGTTCATCTTCCACAATAGACTCAACCAAGGTTGGTTGATCATAATAAATGACTGGATCTCGTAGTACAGTAGGGAAGGATGGTGGATCTTGAGATTATGGTATGGTTCCATGGTCACTCTCCTACTGACGCCTTGATATTAATGTTTTAAAGCCTCCAGTGCAGAAAATGATGGAATACAATGTGCATGTCGACCTCTAAGTCATGTTCCTCAGCATGTGCCAACATCATGTATCATATATCATTGTCTTTGAGATGACATAAATTCCATCCTCAATAGCTTGCTTCTCTAGATGATTTCCTAGTGGATCCTCAAACTCCTTTTCTTGGTGAGAGATCTAGACTATTATATTCTACAGTAGTGCATGCATTCTTTTTTGTTGGGCTTATTGTTTGTCTAGCATCGCTTCCTAATACCCTTACATCTTATCAAGGGGGTCCATCCTCTCACTCATCTTAGGTGAACAATGATCTACATAGTAAGGCACTTCACTATAACCCCCAAAGTAGTGATCATCATAGTTTGCTTCAACTACATAATCATCTGCATGGCATGGTTTTCCATGGTAGCTTCTAGAATATTATGGATCGAAGTCAACCTCATACACACAATATTAAAAAAGCATGACACATTGGTCGTTGACAGTTCCATGTAGCATTCAATTAACTATGGAGGCTAGTTGGGGTAGTTCCATGCATCATGGTTGTAGTAGCTACAAATTCGACATTAGACACCTTGTGGTACCGGCCAATCCATTAATGGGATGCCTAAATAATATTCTTTTTATTGTAAGGCTCAAAGAAAAAAAAAGTATAATAAATGCAGATGTAAAATTATTTTTCTAAAGAGTGTAAAATAAGAAATTATCAAAATCTAAATATAATAAAGAAATAAAAAATCAAAGGAAGCTATAAGAAATTATAGTACAAAAAGAAAAAAATACATAAAAAAACTTAAAATTACAAAACTAACTAAGAAACATGCAAATTATTAATTACAAAAACAAGCTAAGAAATTGTAAAAAACTAAAAGTTATAAAAACAAACTAAGAAATAAAAAACCCTAACATCATCAAAATAAACTAAAAATCCAATTGTCACATTGTCCCCAACAACGGTGCTAAAATTTAATGTGAGTTTATTGCATATTGAAACTCTCTAAAAAGAGTATCATAGGGTTTAAAACCTTTATAATAGTTGAAACTAACTCACCCACATGTTTAGATAGATCTATCACATTATAATAAAGCATTGAGCCCAAATGAAAACACTTTTAAGAAATTGCCTTCTGAAAAGATAGTTTATGAACAATATTTAAAATCATTTCTTTGAAATTGTGATGAACTAGTGAACAATGTAAAGATTGTAAGGAAAATAAAAAATTAATCTAAGGGTCTAATCATTACTAAAGGAGTACTAGGACGTTCGTGTTTCAACACCACATATGTACCTATCCAATTATTGCAACTAAATAACCTCAACAATAAAACCAGGACCAAGTGATCCTCCTTGCAGAATGTGAATTACACATGGACTAAATTTCTTATGGGCATGAGGTCTCATTACCTACAGTTCACGATTCAATTAGTCGTATAGAATACCATCAGTGATTGCATCCATAATCCTACACATCCATTTGGGGATCTAATTCTATGTCTTGTTGTCTTTGCACTTAAGATTAAATCAAGCTTGCTAAATGAGAGATAAAATTAGGAAGCAAGCATAAATCAAAGTTAGAAAAGTTTAAGATAATTAGGAAATTGAGTTCGATAACATTTAGGATAGAGTATGGCCACTGGGATAATCCTGATGCCCCAATGAGAATTTCTACTTGCTCATTGTTATGGAAAAAACACATATACAAGAAGGAAGATAAAGGATGATGTAACAGATAAAGAAGAGAGAAGTACCCATATGTCTATGTATTTGCAATTGGCTCTGGCCATAAGAAGTCCAAAGAACTCATTAGGATGATCTTCTTCCTTGTCTTCTCCTCTATCTCATGGATCCCCAAAATGCTCTCTAGACTCAAAGTGAATGGAATAGAATGAATATTAGGCCGGCCTCCCTTTCATTTTAAAATAATCCTTGTCAAAGGTTGTATAATTCTGCTCTGTCTACCATAAAGATTGGTGACCTAGCGATCTGGTCGACTGATCACCATCTTAGAGGTGCAGTGAAACTTTTGATCAAACGACCAATGAGATTGATTGAGTAATATCTTCTATGATAAGTCTTCTAGAGTATTTTTTGATTGGTTGATCCCCAGATATTATTGCTCGAACTATGAAGAACTAAGGTTGTTGTGAGGCTTAGATTTTGGAGGCATTTTGACTGAAAAACAGACTAACGAGGTGGATCGTCCAATTAACACTATCTTAGATGGGATCTACTATAGGTGGATTGGCTGATCTTTCAATCTCAAAAATTCATTAGAATCACTACAACTTCGATGAGTCACTAATCGACCAATCAGTGAGGGTGATCACACGATCAGGAGCTTGTCTGGTAAATGCTTAGAATGCTTAGGTTGGTTGTCGACCATTAGATCCGGACACCTGATCAACATGCCTGAATTGTGATGTTTAGCCCCAATCATCTATAAATCATTCTCAATTCTTGCACATGAGCACAAGGAAGGAATATATAGTGCTTATTTTTTGGTGTGCGCTTCTTCTATAAAAGAGCAAGAAATTAAATAAAAATCCTAGTATATGAGGACAAGATCCAATTTGATGAAATTAACACATGATGAAATTGACAATTAAAATTAGTTAAAACTAATGGAGAAATCACAATTAAAAGGTGATGAATATGCTTTCATCAATTACCCATTCAGTTGTCCTCGGATTTTAACCAATCTTTTTTCTAATCTACTCCTTCTTATTTAATGTTTCTCAACCATTAACTCATTTACATTATTTTTAATAAAATATCCAAGCTATCCCTAATGTAGGTTATTGTGTGCACAATACCTCAACTTAGAATCGATAGAACAAAAATCACCAAAATATAACTATAATATTGATAATATCACAAACATAAGAAATTATCAAACTTATACCTGAAAATTATCAAATTTTAAGATAGGTCAAATTGCACAAATGAATCTCATATTTTTATTTTTTTCCTCTTATATCCAAAAACCACCAAAACCATAGGGAACCTTACAGTTGTCATATATTCAAAACATAAATTTTATTTTATTTGAATTACTGTTATAATATGTCAAGTTATAAATTCACCCTTTGGGTTCAATGAATACAAAAAGGGCTCAATGCATGTAATAAATGTTATAACCAACCCATATGTATCAATCTCAACCTGTGAAGGTTTCAACAGTATCATTACTATTCACTTATCTAGATTCTAAAGATTTGGGTGTGACAACAATACCCACCTTATTGGAAATTTCATCATAGGAATATTTGGCTAATCTAGAGAAGGCTAATAGCGATAGGGTTCTATCTCTTCTTTGATATTAACTATCATTTACATACGAGGTACCTATGTTTTGCATGTATTATATGTTTCTAATAAGTATGAAGTGAGGTTTAGGTGACACTTACCTCAAACTAGTCATGTCATCTCTTTTTATTGTCACCATTTGATATATTCCAGTCAATCATAATTCTAAAGGTGGCATGCCTTACAATACTTATAAAACATCTCAACATCACACATATTGTTTACCATATGTGCTTCAATGGGTAACAAAACCATCATAAGTATATTACACATACATTCTTGTAACCCATACCACAAACATGTGGAAATTAGAGAGGGCGTGCTATATGCAAATCTAGAGTTAACTTATAATAACCCAAGAATCTAGACACATGGCACTAATTCATATCCTAGGTTTTCTTCTCATGGAGAAAACTAAACCTCATATTATCTTTCCTCATGTATTTGTTTGCCACTTGTTAGTCAAATAACAAAGATTATTGATCTAATTATTCTATCTTATCCTATTAAACGTAAGAAAGTGAGAACTTACCTGGTGTCCAACTATAATATTGCTCTAATGCCAAAATGCAACACCCCAATTTTTCTTTCACCATATACATAACCTGAATCATCTTTTTTCATCAATAATACTAGGAGTTTCACAAATCTGGACAATATTACAATAATAAATTTAAAGCCACTATAGATAAAGTGTAATATCTTCTCTACATGGTTCTTAAAAATTAATCTCAACATACATATGATATGAAATGAGACTATCAACATGCAACATGTACTTATGTAAACATTTCCTGAACATATAGTGACACTGCAAGGAGTGGGTCTCGGGAGGGATCACTCCTTACATAAATTTAAGGACATAATTATAAAATTCCCCAATAGATCATATCCCACAAAATAAAATCCACTCAAAAAATTGGGATTCACAATATTTCTTTAAACAGAATGATAACATGAAGATAATTGATTGGCATCAGAAATATAAATCTAAGTATTACATGATATTCTAAACAAAATTCAACTAATGTTTTGTAGATGGCTTCTAACTAAAACTAAAGCTTAAACTACTCCAATCAATCTGTGGTGAGTAACCTTTCCATCTCAGAAATCCTTAATAGCTAGTTTTTGGCATCACCACCTATCCCTTGATCCTCATGTTGTGCAACCTCTGGCTGGGTTGAATGCAACTCCCGTGGTAGAATAAACAAAAAATTAAAGGACGTCAATGAATGTTGAGTATGAGAAAAAATTATAGCTAGGCAATACTCAAGGCATTTGGAAAGGTAGGGCATGTAACAATTTAAAGAAGAGATCAAAATAAGGAGTTCCAAGAAGATTAACATGCCAAAAGATGAGGCATTATAATAAAAGAGATGATTGATAGAAAGCTAATATTTCCAAATGTCAACAATAATATTTTTTAAATAGTTCATGTGAACAATTAGATCATATTTATTTATGTCTGAATGATACCCATAAATCTCAAGCCTAAAAATATATTATGTGGAAGACGCACACCCTAGGTGGAATACGCGCGCTCTTGTAAATTTATGAGGTGAAAATGCATGCTCGATATGGAATACATATGTCCAATATAATATGGAAGTACAAATATACTACTACAATAACTAAAAATCTCATATATTTTCACACTCTCATTAATTTAAAGGCAAGATTCAACTTTGATCATAATGAATATGAAATAAATGAGGATGAGATCATCCAAGTCACAATATAGGTCAAAGGACCTTAATTTAGAAAATCAGAAATAATTCAAGATGAAGCAAGAAACTTGAAGATATGCTCAAGAATAATCAAGAGTTAAAAAAGTAATTCCTCATATGGGGAAATTTATTAGTCATCATGGTATTGCCTAGGTAATCAGGAAAGATGCACATACCTCAATTTGAGTTATTAAATAAGATATTGAATCCTAACCCTCTAAGTCTAAAGTCAACTCACCCTACATATAGGTTTAGAACCATTAGTTAGGGTTTATGTATATGTATTGGAAAATCCTAGAAATCCAAATTCATCGACAAAACCCTAGGTCGGGTCATGTTAAAGACCTAACATTGAGTTTAGAGTTTCTTAATTATATCTTGACTCAAAATCACAACTTTATTATCCATGGTTTTGTCTTTGGCTATTTTTATGATCATAAGTGAGAGAAAAACTCTAAAAACTAAAATATTCAACAAAAACCTAGATTGACACATAGTTGTATCTTATAGATGTATTTTAGTGTTACTGATCATGGATGTGACAACAAGATCTAAATTTTATCTTTTAAAAACCTATCTTTAAAATCAATGTGACATTATGAAATTTAAAACCATAAAAATACAAATCATTAGAATTCGTGAATCAGGCGATGAAAGCTATACCAAAAGGTAGAGAAAGTTCTCAAGATTTTAAAACATATTTTTTAGTAATTGTTGTATAAGAAGAGAGAAAGTTATGAATTTTCAAAGTCCTGACCAATATGAATTTGCCAAAAATTCAAGTCAAAGCATCAGACCCAATCAACCAAGGTCCATCCACCGAGTTGGACAAATCACATGTGGCCACCTGGCCTGGGCCCATCGCTAGCGAGGTGCTAACTCGTCAAAGCAGAGGGTGTGAAAATAAGAAGAGGAAGTAGTGTGATGGTAAAAGTGAAAAATACCAGGAGAGTCATCCCTTTACTCACCCGCTAGCCATGGTTGTGAGGTGTAGCCAGAGCTACATGGCGTGGAATTGGGGTATTCCTATCGTGGTGGCGATTTGATGATCCAAAGTCACAACAACAAAGAGCAAAACTCTAATAACTTACCCCAAAATGCAATTGAAGATCAATGAAACCTACTGTTGGTGAGAGGCGCCACAAATCAAAGAGGGGAAGTTGCTCAATGATGGACCAACATATGGCCAAGGGGAAAATTTACTCAAAAGAAAGATTGACCGCATTGAGGAGAGACCCTATGAGGGGTCAAACATATATATGATTCATCCATGTGGCTTCCGCAAAGGCGGGGTTCGAGAGCCTTGAGAGAAAAAATAAATCTCTAATACTTGACAAAAACTCATGAGTAATGGATTGGTCAATGCAGAAGGAAATTACGAATGCGTTGGTGAAGTAAGTTCAAGAAAAGATAGAGTAATGATCAAGATATCCATGTTTTAATCTCGTTCTAGTTAACTACGTGTTGCCTTATTTGGTTCAAGGTAGGATAGGAGTGGTGACTCCTCCGATGCAGATCCAATGATGGAGATCAAGAACAAATTGCCTATGTTTCCTATAGAAGCTTGATATTTAAAATCAAAATCAAATAAAGTGATAGGAAATTAATTTGTTTTCTTTCTCTCTTAAATTGGATTTGTAAATAACCTCCAAATAAAGTGAAATTTTATGGGTAAGGTAATAAGGACCCAAAGAATCCAATTTTGGAGTCAAAATTGCTTTTTAAAAATCTTTAATTCGTGAAAAATCCAATTGGAGGAAAAGTGTATTTTGTTCATATTATTACATCCCTTTATAATTTATTAACCAAATTAAGTTTGTAACTCCCTCTTAACCAAACCTAATCACAGGAAAATAAGGATAATTTTAAACTTAATGCCTTAATTTAATAATTTAGCACAATCCATACCAAAACTAATAAATAACCAATTTCTTGTATAAAGGCTTCAAATCTTTGTACTTTTGTTTTAAACGATCATATTTGATAGAAATTATCTTCCTAGTGCCTACCAATCTACGAAGAGGGGTCGAACATAAAAAACTAAAATAAAAAAGAGTAAAAGGTGACAATTACCTAAATTTCAGTATTTTACAACTCTTCTCCCCTTGAAGGATTTCATCCCCAAAATCTCAAGCAAAGAGGGAAGGTTGAGTTCATAACATTTCTTCTCTGAGCTCCCAAGTTGTTTCCTCTAGACCATGATACTTCCATAGAACATTCAGTAATTCAATATTCGTGTGCTTCAATTGCTTCACTTATGAGACAATAGTATTCACACGATATTCTTCATAATTCAAGTCGCCATGAATCTTTATGGGTTCGATAGATTACACATGTGATATATCCTTCACATATTTCTTCAGTATAGACACATGGAAAACATTATGGATCTTATCAAAAGAAGGTGGTAGAGACAAATAATAAACACACTCCCCAATATTATCCACAACTTGAAAGGGTCCCACATAATGAGGACCGAGCTTTCCTTTCACTTTAGATCTTCCAATAGATTGAATAGGTTTTATTTTCAAGAAAACATAGTCTCCATCCAAAAAGTTCACATCCATCCTCTATTTATCAGCATACATCTTCTTATGATCTTCTACTGCTTTCATCCATTTCTATATTTGAACAATCTTGTCCTTCGTTAATTGCATTTAATCAATCTTTACCAGAGTTTGCTCATCCACATCATCACAATGCAAGGGTAAACGACAAGGTCTTCCATACAAATCTTCAAAGGGTGGCACACTTATGCTTGCTTGGTAACTGTTATTGTAAGAAAACTCAGCTAAAGGGAGATATTTATCCCAAACTCCTTCCCAGTCCATCACATAAGCTCATAAGAGATCTTCTAGAATGTGGACTATCCTTTCAGATTGACCGTCGGTCTAGGGATGGTAAGAAGTACTAAAACATAAATCTGAACGCATCTCCTCTTGAATCTTCCTCCACAAGAGAGAAGTAAACTTAGGATCTCTATCTGACATAATAGACACCGGTAGTCCATGCAGTCACACAATCCGATCTACATAAATATGTGCCATATCAGGAACCTTAAATGCATCAAAAAAGGTAAGAAATGAGCAGACTTATCATAACCACCTCTAGATTTTGGAAATCCTTTCATGAAATCCACGGTAATATTTTCCCACTTCCACTCAGGTATTTTAAGAGGTTGCGCAAGTCCACTACACTTTTGATGTTCAATCTTTATTTGTTGATGGGTCAAACATTTTGCAATGAAGATAGTGATATACTTCTTCAATTTTTTCCACCGAAATTTGTGTACATATTTATGGTGCCAGGGAGAATCAATATTTCAAACCATGAGCCTCACTCAACACCTTCTGTCTCATGTCATCCACATCTGGTATCCATAATCAATGGCGAAAACATATTGCACCATCAATACCAACAAAGAAATCAGATTGTGATCCTTGTGTCATGGTCTTCATCTTCTTAAGGTTGGGACTAGCTGCTTGTGCCTCTATAACCTCAGACATCCAAGATGGAGTAATTGAGAGACTTGTGATTTGCACACACATTTTATCTACTACAACATCATCTACATTATCATTTAGCTTAGGTCTCCAGCTAGACACATGTTCCATGTTTTTCCACACAAAACTACGAAGAGATGTACAAACGACATCCTTCTTACGACTAAGAGCATTAACAACTATGTTTGCTTTTCCAGGATGATATGTGATCATAAAGTCATCCTTTATAATTCCATCCAACGCCTTTGTTTGAAATTCAAGTCCTTTTGCGTCATAATATAGTGAAGACTTTTATGATTTGAGAAATTTTCAAATTGCACAACATACATATAATGCCTCCAAATCTTGAGAGCATGAATAATAGTTGCAAGTTCAAGGTCATGAGTTGTCCAGTTTTCTTCATTTGGCTTCAACTGCCACGAGGCACGGGTTATAACATATCCTTCTTGCAAAATAACACAACCTAAACTTTGTTGAGATGCATCAATGAAGATAACATAAGGCTTTCCTTCTATGGGTGAGGCCAAAATAGAAGCAGATGTCAAACATCACTTCAACTCTTAGAATTCACATTTTGGGGACCAGATAAACTTCATGTCCGTACAAGTCAACTCGGTTAGAGGATTAGCCAACTCAAAAAAGTTCTTGATAAATCATGTTTAATAACATGCGAGGACCAATAAACTTTATATATCAAAAGGATTCCTTGGAGGTTTCCATTTAGTCACAGATTCAACTTTTGTTGGATCCAAAACTATGTGACATGCTGATATGATGTGGCCTAAGAACATCACTTCCTTTATCCATAATTCACACTTAGAAAATTTGGCATACAATCGGTTTTCACAAAGTGTCTGCAAGACAATCCACAAATATTCCTGATGTTCATCCATAGTCCCAGAGTAGATGAGAACATTGTCGATGAACACTACCACAAAGTCTTCCAGATATGGACAAAAAACTCGATTCATCAAGTCCATAAAAGAGGAAGGGGCATTAGTCAACCGAATGGCATAACTAGGAACTCATAGTTCCCATAACAAGTATGGTAGGCCATTTTTAGTATGTATTCATATTTTACCTACATTTCATAGTAACCACTCTGCAAATCCTTCTTAGAAAAAACTATAACAGACTTCAACTGATCAAATAGAATATCAATGCAAGGGTAGAGGATTTTAGTTATTCATCGTCACTTGATTCAACATTCTGTAATCCATACACAACCTCAATGAATCATTCTTCTTCTTTACAAACAGAACAAGATCTCCCCTTTGAGAGACACTGGGGTGAACAAACCCCATGTTGAGAAGTTCTTGCAGTTGTTTCTTAAGTTCTACAAGATCCGCGGGTTCCATACGATAGGGTGGTTTTGATATGGGGGTGGTACCCGATACGAGATTGATGGTGAACTCAACCTCTCGAGAAGGGGTAATATCAAGTAACTCTTTCATAAGCACATTTCAGAAGTCTCAGACCACTTCAATATTTTCTAACTGAGGTAGTGAAGGGTCCAAGACAATGGATGAAAAATAAGCATGACATCTATGGGAGATAAGTTTTTCATCTTTAATTGTCGATATGATTAATTGCCTTTCTTCATGTTTTCTACCTTTTATGGAAAGTTATTCACCATCCGGTTGAAGAAAGATAACCTTCTTCTCATTACAAAAAAAGGTTGCCTTAATCGTTTTCCAACCAATCCATACCCAAAATGACATTTAAAGTCGACATGTTCAAGAAGATGAACTCAATTGTAAACATCTTTCTAGATATACATAAATCCATTGGTGGGGTTTTCACATAAGAAGAGCTTATCTTACCACTAGGGGTTTGAACATCAAGGATATAGTCCATATATGCAGGCTCTATGTCTAACATCTTGACAAGATTAGAAGATATAAAGGTATTTGAAGAATCAGAATCAAGTAGAGCTTTTATGGATTCTAGATGAAGATGTAGACTACCTTCTATTACTTCATTGTCATCACCAGCATCAACAACATCCATCGCAAAAACACTAACAACACGACACTATATCAGGGGACGTCGACCTTGAGGATTATTTTTGTTTTATTGTTTCTTGGAGGCAGATTAGGGTGAGGGTGAGGCTGATTGGCAGGCTACAGGGCAGAAACATGACGTTGCTGCAATCAAGGACACTAGGGTCTGAAGTGTCCACCCTATTCACACTCAAGGCATATTATAGGTCTATTGTTTCTTGGTGTAGCTACCTTTCCATGTGGGAACTTTCCAGGAGGATGGTGGTGGTAGAAAAGGTTACACTTGTCCCGACGTTGATCATAGTCACAATTCTTTCTCTTATTATTCTACATTGGGGCTTCAAAACCAGGATAAGACTTCACTACTAGAGCTTTGTCCAACATTTGCTGAAAGGTCAGAGGAACCTGAGCGACTAAAGCATGACCCACATGATATTTGAGGCCTTTAAAGAATAGATCAACCCTTCACTCTTCAGTCAACCCAATTGTGTATCGCTCTAGCAGTAGGAATATCTGCATGTACACGGGAACATAGATAGATCCTTATTTCAGACTATAAAACTCAAATTGTTTCTGCTTTAGCTCTGCTAGTACAAATGAACTTCCCACGGAATAGCACCAAGAACTTCTCCCATGTCACAATATAGATGTCATGAGTCCCCATGATCTTGTTCCACCAAACATGTGTCGGGCCATCCAACATGTTCGAAGTGAAACTGCCCTTCCGATGAGGAGGGCATGCCATACCCTCAAAAGTCCGCTCGATTGCTAAAACCAGTCATCAGCCTTATTGACCGTCTCCAATTCCTCTTCACCCTTAAAGTAGGGGGGTTGAATTTTCATCAAATTTATCAAAGTGTATTCCTTTGACTAATCAGACACTAGACGGGTGTTCAACTTTCCAACCATGGTCATGGTGAGAAACTATCGCATGAAGGCTAACTCCTTCTCAGGGGTGAGGCCAGTCATAGTAGAGGAAGTGGTGTCAATGAACCCATGAGAACAGTTGGAGTTGTTCCTCGGAGTGGGATCCATATCAAAATACTGGAGAATCCATCTAAAATGCCAGACTGAGGGGTAGTATTGGCATCATGAAACAACTTGGATCTCCTGAAATATAGGTTTAACGGGTAAGGCATAAGTAACAAGTAAGGATTTCTAAAATAGTTATATTACTGAGCAAAAACATGCTCTGATACCATTCTTGTAAGGAGTGGGGCCTAGGAGGGACCATTCCTTACTTAAATTTAAGGGAATAATTAAAAAATCCCCCCACTCAAATAGTTGGGGTTCACAATATTTCTTTAAACATAATGATAACATAAACATAATTGATTTGGAGCAGAAATATAAATCTAACTATTACATGATATTTTTAAAAAAGGTCAATTAATGTTTCATAGATGGCTTCTAACTGAAATTAAAGCTTAAACTACTCAGATCAGATTGTGGTGAAAAACCTTTCTATCTCTAAAATCCTTAACAACTAGTTTTGGGCATCACCACGTATCTCCTGGTCCTCATGTTGTGCAACCTCTGGATGGGTTGAATGCAAAACCCAAGTTAGAAGAAAATAAAAAGGAAAGGACGTCAACGAAGATTGAGTATGTGTAGAAATTATAACTAGGCAATACTTAAGGTATTTGGAATGGTATGACATGTAACAATTTAAAGAAGAGATAAACATAAGGAGTTCCATAAAGATTTAACAAGCCAAAAGATGAGGCATTATAATAAAGAAATGATTGACAAAAAGATAATCTTGCCATATATCAACAATAATAATTTTTAAACGGTACATGTAAATAATTAGACCATATTTATTTCTATAGGGAGAATACTCATAAATCTCAAGCCTAAAAATATATTGGGTGGAAGATGCATACCCTGGGTGGAATGCACATGCCCCTGTAAATACATGAGCAGAAAATGCATGCTTAGGACGGAATACGTACGTCCATTGTAATACGGAAGTTCATATGTACTACTACAATAAACAAAATCTTGTCTATTTTCACGCGCACATTAACATAAAGGCAAGATTTAATTTTGATCATAATGAGTATGAAATAACTGAGGATGAGATAAATATGCATATGAGATCATCCAAGTCACAAAATAGGTTAGAGGACCTTAAGTTAGAACATCATAAATAATTCAAGATGTAGTAAGAAACTTGAAGATATGTTCAAGATTAATTAAGATTTAAACAAGTAATGCCTCATATGAGAAACTTTATTAGTCATCATGGTATTGCCTAAATAATTGGAAAAGATGCACATATCTCAACTTGAGTTATTAATTGAGATGTTTAATCCTAACCCTCCAAGTTCAAAGTCAACTCAACCTACATATGGGTGTAGATCCATTAGTTAGGGTGTATGTATATGTATTGGAAAACCCTATAAATCCAAATCTATAGACAAAACCCTAGGCTGGATCATGTTAAAGACCTAACAAAGAGTTCAAAGTTTCTTAATGATATCTCGACAGAAAATCACAACTTTATTATCCAGGGTGTTGTCTTTGGTTATTTTTAAGATCATAAGTGAGAACAAAACCCTAAAAAATCAAATCTTTGATAAAAAACTTAGATTGACACAAGATTGTATCTTAGAGATAAAGTTTAGCATTATTGATCATGGATGTGACTCCAAGATCTCAATTTTATCTTTTAAAACCTATCTTTAAAACTAATGTGACATTATGAAGATTTAAAACCATAAAAATCCAATATTTAGAACTTGTGAATCAAGTGATGAAACTATACCAAAAGGTAGAGAATGTTCTCAAAATTTTAAAACATATTTTCTTGTAATTTTTGGATAAGTTGAGAGAAAGTTATGAATTTTCAAAGTCCTGACCGACAAGGATTCACCAAAAATCCATGTTAGAGCATCGGACCCAGCCAACCAGGTCCACTATACCGAGTTGGACCAATCACATGCGGCCACTCAGCCTGGGCCCATCTCTAGCAAGGCGCCAACTCGTCAAAGCGGAAAGCAAAATGGAGGGAGAAAGTACCTTATTTCCCTTAGTGAGAAAACAAAAAGAGGAAGTAGGGCGAGGGTAAAGGCAAAAAATAATACGGGAGTCATACCCCTCCTCGCTCGCTCTCCATGGCTGCAAGGTGTAGCCAGGGCTACACGGTGAGGAATCGGGGTATTCCTATCATGGAAACGATTCAAAGAGCAAGGCTCCAGTAACTTACCCCAAAACGAAATTGAAGACATGTGGAACCAATTGTGTGTGTGAGGCGCCACAAATCAGAGAGGGGAAGTTTCTCGGTGGTAGACCAACATGCAATCAAGGGGAAATTGACTCAAGATAAAGATTTCTTTCCATGAGGAGAAACCCTACTAGGGGTCAAACATAGTAGGGTTCATCCCTATGGATTCTGTGAAGGTGGGGTTTGAGAGACTTGAGAGGAAAATTGGGAAAATATTTAATACTTGACAAAAATGTACGAGTAATGGATCGGTCAATGCATAAGGAAACCACAAATGTGTTGGCGAAGAAAGTTCGAGGAAAAATGGATTAATGATCAAGACATCCCCATTTTAATCTCACGCCAGTTAACTACCTATTGCCCATTTCGGCGTAAGGTAGGGATGAGTAGATAATCATCCGATCTAGATCCAATAGTGGAGATTAGGTGTGAATCACCAATGTTTCCCAAAGCAACGTGACATTTAAAATCAAAATCAAATAAAGTTATAGGAAACTAATTTCTTTTCTTTCTCTCTTAAATTGGATGAGTAAACATCCTCCAAATAAAGTGAAAATTGGTGGCTAAGGTAATAAGGACCCAACTAATCCAATTTTGGAGTCAAATTTGACTTTTGGAAAACTTTCATGTGTGAAACGCCTAATTTGAGGGGAAAATAATTTCTTCATATGATTACATCACTTTATTATTTATTATCCAAGTTTCATGTGTAACTCCCTCTTAACTAATCCCAACCACACAAAAATTCTAGAAGGGTAATTTTAAGCTTAAATAATTTGATAATTTTGGAGAATCCATCCCAAAAATAATGAATAACTCCAATTTCTTGTATAAAGGCTTCAATTATTTGTACTTATGTTTTAAACTCTTATATTTGAAAGATATTATCATCGTATTACCTACCAATCTACTAAGAGGGGTTCAACATAAAAGATCAAAATAAAAAGGAGTAAAAGGTGATAATTACCTAAATTTGAGTATGTTGTAAACACCCCACCAAAGACAACCTCCTAAATCCTTGGTTAGGTCCATGATCTTAGCATATATAAGATCCATCCCTATGAACATATCATCCCCTACCATACACAAATAGCACGTCCATTAGCATAAGAGTAACTGAGTAATTATATCATCTACTTCCGTAATAGAAGAAATTCGTTTTATGATAAAATTTCATTATAAAATTTGAAGCAAAGACATTCTATGTTAAATTGTAAATAAACATGCACAGAGTCAACATTGGGCACTCTTGCATTTTAAAAATAGGAGGGGGGTAGTCCCTCATGCTTGATCCCCAGGTTTAAGGTTGATTCCCTCTAAAGATTGCATGATAGTGTTTGGTCTGTCGAACTGCTCCTCAGGAGTAACATGAAAATCATTGATCCCCATCTCTTTCTCCTTAGGCTCTGGTTTCTCATGAAATTTTTGATTCATTCTGTATGATTATTCTCTTACATTTCAATCAAAGAGCCAAAACCATAACTTATCCAACAAACTATTGGATGTTGACTTTATTAATTATGATTGTAAGGAAAATAAAAGTGCCACTAACTTGGAAGTCAGTGATATTGAGTTGTTTTTTTACTAGAACATGGAAGGGTTACCTTGATGTTGTCGAGTTGACTATCTATGGTAATGAGATTCTACTGAGGCTTTTATGACCTTCTTGTTCAGGCCACTAAGTTGACTGTCAATGGAATTGACTCAACATCTTAGTGGTATCAAAACTCATCTTAGTGCTATTGAGATGTCTCTATTGTGAAGCCTTTTTTGTATCCTTCTCATTGATAATGACATGATATTCATGGTATTGACTTTATCCAATTTGCTCTTGATCTGTCTACCATGAACATTAAAATTCATTAGGCTATAACAAAACACATAATTTCAAACGATACACATAACAATATGATAAAATCGATGCATGGTAACTTTTTCACGATATCTAGGAAAAAAATACACAAACCACATGAATTTTGGATAAATTCCCATGAAACCATGCCTAAAGTAGCCTGGGATATGGTAGTGAAATCATGTGCATCAAGCATATACATCATTATCACATACATTTCCTTCGACACAATAGTTTACCTACTTAACATACGAACACCTCAACAGATCATCTTTATTGAAATTTAGACTTCAATACTTTTCCAATGGCATCTTGTTTGCCATGTTTGACCCTCTAAATTAAAATACCTTTCTATACAATCATAGCCATTGGTTATTTGTTTTGAAGTTATATCTTGGCTCTTATTCTTCCTTTTCTTTGCTTGTTCATAGGGAAGCAGATCTTGATAGAGATTTGACTTATTCATGATTCATACCTAGATCAACATGCACTTCCTTCTATTTGTTCTCCATCTCCCTTTTCACACACTTCTGTGTATGTTGTCACTTGGACATGGGACTCCAACAAGGTCTGGCTCTTCCTCATCTTACTCTTACTCCTACCTAGGCTGCAACCACCATCACTCCAATAATGGAAGTTACAAAACCTGGCATTCCTTACTCACAATCAGGAGCCATTTCAACCCAAAGACCACCACGTCCACATCATGCAAGTTGAGTGATGACATATTGTCTCTTCTTATCCACCAGGCAATGAGATTCTCCCAGAGAGTTCCTATCCAGTTGGGGACCTTCTACCCTTACAAGTCCAATGACTCTATATTGTTTCCCTTTAGGTCACTACTAGATGTTAGTCCCTTTGATAGACCATAGAAAGTCATGTTATTATTCCATTACTTGCCATATATGAACCCGTAAGCTTTCCTAATTACAATGGGATTCACACTTAGACCTTGATGACAAAAATGATCCCCTAGGAACAAGATTCTAAATCTTCTAGGGTAGATGAGAATTAGAATTTCATAGAACAATCAATCCTCACAATGATAATAATAGAACTTAAAGTCCTTTCCCATTTTGTATGTGTCCCTAATTGTAGGGAAGGATACGAGGGTATCCCACCTTTTTCTAAAATTGTTAGTTAATGACTTGGTGTATCAAGTAAAATAGAAACCATATCCCTTTATCATATTTAATTTCTATTTAAATATACATAGACCACATTATCCATGTAATTATCCTCAGCTTTTGACTAGTTTTTCTTTAATCTAATCCTTTTGTGTAATGTTAATCAAACATTAACTGACTTACATTATTGTTACTTAAATTCCCAAACAATACCTAACCTAGACATAGCCAAACTATCTCTAATCTAGGTAATTTTGTACAAGTTATCTCAACTTAGTATTATTCAAATCGACTAGCCAAACATCACCAAGTTGTAACTATTATATCACAATAATCTTATAAACATTGAACTTCATCAAAATTATACTTGATGATTTTGAATCCTTAAAACATGTCAAATTGCATAAATTGCCCAATCTCTTATCTTTTTCTTCTCTTATCCCAAAGTCACTAAAATAAAATGCGACCCTATTGTCAAATTATAAATCAACCCTAAAATTAATTTTATTTGAATTATCATTATAAGATGTTAAAGTTATAAATTTATCCCTAGGGTTTCATGCAAACTCAAAAGGAATCCAATTTCATGTAATAAATGTTATAACCAACCAATATATGTTAAATTATGGGAGTTTAAGTACCTAATTAACAAAGTATGTGATTCTTAATTACATTATTTACATGATTGTAAATTTGGGTGCATGGATTTTATCTCTTGATGGATGAGTTGGCGCAAGATCTGGAGTGTGCCTTTAGAGAAAGAGAATCTCATGTCCCATAACCAGACCATGTGGTTGCTTGATGTGCTGTCGCTGGCACAAAAAACTCACCAAACAGAATGTCTCTAGAGTTTAACCTTTAATCTCTACTCAATACTCTTGTAAATTATTGGATTTATGTAGTAAAGAAGGTAGCAATCCTTAGAGATGGATTGTCGAGAGTTAAATCAAATTGAAGGTGATGAACAATAGTTAAAAACTAGAATTTCAAGGAGTAATGAAATTAAGGTGCTTAGGTAAAAGTGTTGCAACAGAAAGGTGTTGAATTGAAAAGGACAAAATTGAAACTATGTTATCAACAAGATGAAAAGTGAAGAGAAAAAAGAGCAGAAGGAATCAAGCAATTAAGATTAATTCACCATTTTATGGAATTGTGGGAAGTCTGGGTTTCAGCACCATGAACTGCATAGTTAAATTAGCCATATTTGACTTCCTCTTTTTAAATATTTTCATATTTGGACCATGGAGATTTTTTCTCTTTAGAATCAGATCCCATGGATTAAACTTTGTGTAGACTTGTGGTCATTGGTATCTTGGGGTCCTTGTTCAATCATCCAATGTATTCCCAACATTGGTCTCTTTGAGGAACACATGAGTCTTATTTGATGTTTTAGTCCACGATTCTAAGGTTATATCATCATAGATCATAACTATCATGGAGCATGACTGATCAGATCAAATTCCATTTTATTAAGCAGATAAAAGCCATGACTGATCGGTCGACTAATGTGATCCAGTCGCTTGACAGAGAGAATGAATATAGATAGGGAGATTCTAATCTTGGGCCTTGGATAGGATGAAATCACCCTTTTATTCTTTAGGTTCCCTGATGGGAAGAAGTAATAATAACTTGAGTTGAAGGGGTGACAAAGTGAATGAAAACCTAAAAAATAAGACAAAAATGATGAGAATTCTAATAAAAGGAGGAAAATCAAGGAATTTGCAATTAAATCCTAAAATAAAGGAAAAGAGAAAGAAAATCCTAAATAAATGAATTAAACAATGTGATAAAATGTGATGAATAGCCACTGATCAAAATACTTGGAACTTATTTGTTGCTAGTATCGAGAAACACATAATCATAGACACCCATCAATTTATATTAACACCTAATTCGCCTCACTCGTGTAGCACTATATTATTCCCACCACCTTTTCAAGGCCAAGTACCATGATTTCCTAGAACCACAAAAACATAATCTTCTGGCATCTTCACTCGAATTTTTCTTAACAATTTGCTTTTGTTTCGAAACTTGCAAAGAATTAGATGTTATATCCCTTCAATTATTAGTACTCTAGCATATTCTTATGAAAACCTGTATAAGACCAGGGTTCAAGGATTTGATGGGGTTGTGTAGATTTCACTAGGTATGCAAGCAGAGTGAAGGTGGGTATGGAATGAATGGTCTCTCCTTTATTCGACTTGTGACCTTTTTATTTCTTTGTTTGCAACTACATTAACCACATGTTTTGATGTGCACTTTGGCATATTTTCTTAGTGGTATGCCCCTATTAAATTTATGAGAGGTATGGAAGAAGTGAAAGAGGGGGGGGAGAAGGGGGTGTGCCACCCCAAACTTGGAGTTTGGCACATTTGATTGGCTTTTTGGTTCTTTTTCTTTTCGTGTATGAAGAGATAAGAAGGTGGTAAAAGAAGTGTAGAAGAGACTAATCTTGTTCTTTTCTCATTTTTCAAAATTTCAGTGTATTAGGAGTATTATAACAACAACTTAGAGTATTCTAAAACAAAAAAAAATCATAATTGTATAAGTTAATTCCATAGTTCTAATGAAGACAAATTATGTTTTGGTCCCTATCCACCCTTTTAAGGCTTGCCTCTTTTGAGAATAGTGCTAATTGAGGTGTTAGATGACAAATGCTTTTACAAAACGGTATGATATAGTTGCAAGGGATTCACTTCAATTAATAGGATACATTGACTACGAGCATATCAAACAACTAGCCAACTAGATAAGGGACATATCACATATAAAGGAAAACAACAAAAACAAACTAAACTACATGTAGGCAAACATAAAAGATAGATATTCTAAAAAGGAAGATAGAGGGGGTGGAAATAGAATGTACCACCCACCTCCACCACGAACTTAAAAATTTTCTCATCCTGAGAAAATCTCAAGTTGGAGATGGATGGAAGAAGGTCACTGGGGGGTGGGGGTGAAAAGAGGAAGAGCTACTCTCCTAATAGTCTCACCCCTAATACTAAGAGTTGGGGTCACATTAGGCCTGATTGGCCCCATATTGCACATACAAAGAACAAGTGGGAGAAAAGTGGCCACTTTCGACATGCCAACACTCTTAGGAGTGCTGCAAGAGGTAAAGGTGGTTTAATAGGTGGCCTTGGCATTGTTGATCACAATACATGTGATGTTGTGAAAGCTTAATATGGCCCAGTTGTTTCGAGATCTCAAGAAAACCATAAGGTCCCTCAAGACCTTCAACATTGACACTATGCCACCCAGTGCGGTGTGATAGAAGAGTAGGAGGAAGAGGGTCATTCTCTTCATGATTGGCTTATAGGGAGACACTCTGGTGATGGGTTGTAGGATAAGGAACAACACCCATTGGAATAGGATTCTTGTAGAGGCACCTCTAGATCTGGCCAGGGAGGTTCTACAACTCATAGTAGAGTGTCGATTCTGCAAACCTAGCATGGCGGGGAATCTCAAGATGAATGGTGGTATCCTTAAAATTTAGGGTAGAAGAACCCTGTTGGACATTGGGGTGGATGATGCTGCTCTCCCTTAAGTAGATAAGGTCAATCAAATGATTTATTGTCTTGTGTTAAATCGTCGAGAAGGGAATATGGATGTAACCTTAAAATGTGACGATGGTTGTAAAAAAGTGGCCCAAGATGAAAGTTGAGTTGGTGGTTCTACTTGCCTGGATCCAGATATGCTCAAGGATTACACTACCCCAGTTGAAGGGCTCTCTTGGAAAGAGGAACCACAATGTATAAAGGTATGTCAAATTAATAGTACCTTGAGTGTTGGACCTACTAAAGATAGTGCCAGTGAGGATCTTATGAAGGTAGAGAACCACTAGATTATGTATGTTGGAGGCCATGGGTCTTGATGGGATAAGGGGGGCTGGCCGACGAGGTATGCCAAGAATTTGTCGAGATCATATTCATTGTAGAAAGTGATGTGGGAGCCTACCATGCACCTTTGGAGCCAAGAAGGATGTTCACTATCAAGTACAAGGGAGGTGATATGTCTGACGTTGATCTCTGCATCTTCTCCAAATATGTGGATCAAACATGGGAGTTCCTCTGGGAGTTTTGAAGTTTTTATAGGTAGTCAAGAACTCCAATGTGAGCTCGAGGTAGAAAGGCCAGACCAGATAGATGAAAGGAAGGATGTGGCTCCGTTTCAAAATGGTGTCAATGAAGTCACAAATCAATAATGTTGTACGAGTGTCATCGCATGCCCAACAGGGAAGGGCAACACCAATCATGCCCAGTTTGGAGTACATATCAAAATGCTTGCTCTCGACAAACTAAATATATTGCATGGGATGGGGGATATGTGCGCATGCAGGGGATGATCGATTTTAGGTCCCACATGGGGGCCCGATCAACCTCATCTTGGGTGATATAATTTTCAAATTCGTTGATGTCGGCCATCATCTCTTCGATTATATCAGGTGAGGATTCAATGATGGGCTCATGGATCTAGAACTGGCTGATTGAGTTGTGGCAGTGAGGAGGGTCACATGGATATAGTTTCCAAACCGTAGTCTTTATTTTGTGGATGCAGTTGAAAAGGTCATTTCGAGGTTCATCTGAAAACATTGTGTGGATGTTGGACACCCCCCTCCCGCGCGGTTGCTCGACTGGGGATGAGGGCCAAATGATTTGCAATTCTGATGTTGATGTGGTAGTGACATCAATCGTTCGACTCTCCGTGTGGTTTACTTGACTCTGTTGTCGACAATCTACTATTTGGAATTGTTTATATCTTGATAGGATGCATGCACTATTCGACTTGTAAGGAAATTAAGAGGTGGTGGAGAGATTTGGTCAATGAATCGGCACGATGAGTCACTCAACTAGTAGTGGGGCTAGCGACTATCAAAGTGGAGGCATGAACTAGTTTGGGGAAGGAGGGTGGTGGAGTTGGTTCAGAGAAGAGAGGTGGGCAGTGAGATGATGCAAGGTAAGATGGTCATCCGACTCGTTACGAGGTGTAGTGATGACAGGTGGTGCAGGAGTAGTGGTGGGTCGTTCAACTCACTGAAAGAAAATCTTAAAGAGAAGTAGGAGAGCTACATGGGCAGAAGAGGAACGGGCCAACCTTCTAATTTCTCTAGTCAGTAGTAGAAGGGACTTGTCGGTGGAGGTGCTTAGCAAGTTTCTAGTGGGAGGGTGGGGTTCTCGACTAGAGTTGGGAAATTAGTCAACCCCACTAGTAGTGTTTTATAACATCGCAAGACGCCCCAATCGACCAAATAGATTACCCCATTAACTAGAATCAAACACCGTGGGTGGATTTGAATCATTTTGAACTCTAAATATTGCCACTAAAAGTTATTGCTAGTTGGGGAGCCAATCTAGCAATTGATTTTATTTTCTTTTATTGATAAATCTGCAAAGCAAGGCAATAAGGTAAAGTGAGAAAATTTGAAATATAAAAGTAGAAGTAAAATTAGACAAGAGACTGGAAAAAAAGGGGTATGAGTAAGGGGAAGGAAAGAAGGGTTGGGTTGCCTCCCAACAAATTTTGTGTTTAACATCAGAGGCCCAACACCTATGGTCAGATCATGGCTGGTGAAGGCTTGGAAAGAAGTAGGGTGTTAGTAGGGGGACATCTTACACCATGTGGTATGAAATCATCAAAAGTGAGATAGAACTTAATCCTATGGTCATTCACAGTGAATTTTCCTTCAAATTTATCCCAAAGGATGAATGCTCCATTAGGACAAGCATGCTACACAAGCTATGATTAATACCATTTTGATCACAGCTTCCTAGGAAAAGTCACAAGTGAGAGTTGTAGACAAGGACTTTGTTGCCATCATGCCATATCTTGGTGTGGTCTTTGTAGATCCTAGCTCTCTCGTAGGCCGTCATGCAGAGTTTGTCTAACTCTTGAAGTTAGAGGGAGCATTGTTTGCCATATGCAGATAAGTCAAATTTTATTGTCCCAATGGCGCAACTAGCTTTCTGTTCCATTTCCATTGGTATATGGCAAGACTTCTCATAGATGAGGTAGATGATTGTAATCCCCAAAGGTGTTTAGAAAGAGATGTTGTAATCCCAAAAGGCATAATTGAGCTTCAAGGCCCACTCTTTCCTTGTACGGTTCACAATTTTCTCCACGATAGTCATTATTTGGAGATTGGAGACTTCAACTTGATCACATGTATGGGGATGGTAAGGAGAAGCCACTCTATGATGGATCTTGTGATTCTAGAATAGGGCCTGAAAATTATTTTATATAATGTGTGATCCACCAGCTGAGATGATAGTGCGAGGAACTCCAAAATGGGGGAAAATTGTATCTTTGAAGAGTTTGATCATAGGTTTGGAAGCGCATGTTTTTGTGGGGATAGACTCTTTCATTTATACAGATAGTCTATGGCTATGAGGATATATTCAAATCCAAAAGAACAGGGGAAGATGCCCATATCTCCCCCATACATCAAAGATTTTGAGTTTGTGCCATGAATTCATTGGCATCTGGTCTCTTTTCATAATACTACCAGATTTTTGACATTGATCGCATACCAAGACAAATTCATATGCATTTTTAAACATGGTGGACCAGTAGAAACTGCATTAAGGCACTTTGTGGGCGGTCTTTTGAGAGATCATATGCCCATGTGCGGACCCAGAGTGGCATTGCACAAGGATATCATGGGCTTCTTCTGCGACACATCTACAAAAGATGCCTTTAACACAAAGTTTAAAGAGATAGGGTCAGTAGAAATTTCTCACATAATGCAAGAATTTTTCCTTTGCATGTCCCTTATGTTCTAGATGCAAGATATTGATTGCCAAGTAATCATGTAGTCAGTGAACCAAGCAGTGTTCTCATATGCCCCACATGAGGCCGCTTATGCAGCCACATATGCTTATGCGGCCCTCAGCCGCTCCGCATATAACTATGCAATGCTATTTTTGGGCATGGACCGAATATGCGTCCTGTGGTCTGCATATGCGGCTGCTTAGGCCCCGCATTTCATTTGATGACTAAAGTAAAAAAAATAAATAGAACCTCAAATAAAATCAACCAAATTAAATGACAACTTCTATATAGTTGGTTTTAGATCAAATATTGAAATTTTGCTACCTCAGAAATAATGCTATTTTGAATGAGTGGTGCAAAATATATTATTACATTTTACAATTGTCAATTTTTCATTATGATATTTCCCTTTTCTCTCTTTTTCTCTTCTATTTTGCTCTAAGATTAGAGCATGTTGCACATGCAACAGTTCTGATTTTGTCTTATATAAAAGAGGAATCTATTGCAGATATTAATTGGATGTGATATTTTCTTTTACAAAGTTTCAAATTTTGTGTGCTGCCTAGGGAGTAATTTATATTCCCTACAACTTTTTCTTCTCTATTTATTATTGACTTGATTTCTTCATATCATTTTGATGTTTTGATTTTGTTTTTGATGTTCTTTTTCTGTTTCTACTTTGAACTACCATGTTTGTGTTACTGTGGTTATTCTTATTGTGTTCATTCAATAAATGTTCTGCTATGAACTGCATGTGTTAGTGTGTTTTGTGACTTTTATATTTTAGTACATTATATAAACTTAGGGTTTTGTTGATTGATTTTTCTTCTTGATCATTGGAAAATATGTGTTTCTTCTTCCATGATGTAATGATCCATTGGTACATTTTGAGCTATTAGGCTACAAAACTAGATAGCATGAAATTTATGATTATGATTCTATTTTTTTAAATAAATAGATGTATAAAATATAGAATTAATTAAAAAAATCCAAAAACGCATATGCCCCGCTTATGCTCCCGCATTTCGTGTATACTCTATGCGGTACCCTGACCGAACGCATACCACATAACGCATTTCAGAACATTGGAACCAAGGGAATCAAGCTTCATATTTTATTAAATAATCATCTGGTAAGGAATCGTCAATGGGGGTGCCATCATCCATTTGATTTCTAAGGAGGGTGATATGATCCATGGATACATTTTTATAACCCTTCTTGTCTCAGAATTCAAGGTCAAACTCCTAGAGTAGCAACACCCACCAAATGAGTCTAGTCTTGGCATCCGTTTTGGTCATCAAATACTGAATGGCTATGTGGTCTGTGTAGACAATCACCTTAGACCCCACCAGGTATGAGAGAAATTATCAAAGTGTAAAAAATGTCACTATCTCTTTTCTATAGAGGTGTAATTTCATTATGCTTCATTAATGGTCTTTAAAGAATAATAGATGACATGATGATTTTTGTCAACCCTCTGACCAAGGATGGCTCCAATGACTTACTCATTGGAATCACATATAACTTCAAAAGGGAGTGATCAAAGATGATAATATATGATGGGAGCCATGGTAAGAGCCAGCTTCAGGCTGTTGAAACTGGTGAGGCAAGCCTTATCAAATGTGAAAACTGCATCCTTCTAAAGGAAGTATGTCACAGGGTTTGTGATTTTTGAGAAACTATGAATTAAACAGTTGTAGAATCCAACACACCGTAAGAAGGCATGAATGCCTTGAATGGATGTGCGAGGAGGGATCTTGGTGATGACTTCAATTTTAGCATGATCAACTTCAATACCTCTATAGCTCACTCTATGATTAAGTATAATTCCTTATTTGACCATAAAGTGGAACTTCTCCTAGTTCAGAATCAAGTGTGATTCTTCACACTTCTAGAGGACTAGAGAAAGATGGTGCAAGCATGTGTCAAAGGATTCTCGATAGACAAAAAAATAATTCATAAACACTTCCATGACTTTCTCAGTCAACCCAACAAAGATTGTAGCCATGCACCATTTAAAGGTGGATGGGGTGTTGCAGAGGCCGACCGACATTATTTTGAAAGTAGGTTCCAAAAGTACAGATAAAAGTCATTTTTCTTGGTCATAAGGATGTATGGGAATTTGGTAAAATCCCAAGTAACCATCCCAGTAGTAGAAGTATTCTTGGTGAGAAAAGGCATCCCAACACAGAATCAAGGAAAGGCAGAGGAATGTGAATCTTTCTGGTGGCCTTATTCATCCTACAGTAGTCGATGCACACACCTGATGATAGTGCAGTTGGGAAAGAGCTCATCATTGTCATTCTTTATCACTCTATTTCCACCTTACTTGGGTACCACCTAGACAGGGCTTACCCACAGTGAATCAGATATCAGGTAAATAATCCCAGTAGTAAGAAGTTTGATTACTTCCATTCGGACAACCTCTTTCATATTGGGGTTCAACTTGCATTGAGGGTCTCTCAAAGGTTTGTATTCTTTGACCATTGGGATTTTATGCATGCACATGGTTTGGCTAACCCCTATAAGATCAGCATTCTTGTATCCTACAACAATTTTTCTCTTCTTTAGTTCATTCATGAGTGTACTTTCTTGAGAAGAAGTAAGGTCAAAATTTATGATGATGTAGAAAGTCTCTTTATCATCAAGAAAGACATATTTGAGACCTTCTGGAAGGGTTTCATTTCAGGAGCCTTTGGAGGCTCGATTTTTTCTTCTAGGGTAGAGACCATTTTAAGGTCCTCTACTTCAACTATGGTATCTTCCTCAAAAGTGTCGAGATTAGCTTCATATTGGTGAACCTGCTCATCACCAAAATCTGACACGATCAGATTTGTAAGGGTCATTTGGAGGGGATCCTTAGATGCTTCCAACTCTGCCTGAGCTAAGAATGTTTGTCCATGCAGCCAAGAAGATAGACTTCTTCTTAGAAACTTGGCTTTCTCATGCTTTCAAAAACTTGGAATTCTAGAGTTTGTCATCCAAGGTACAAGAGTATGGTGTCCATCTCGATGTATCAAGGCACGGGCAATTGCCAAAAGTGGTCAGCCAATGATAAGGGGATAACAAGGGTCCTTCTAATATCCATGATGATGAAATCACAAGGATCACAGGCTTCCTTTTCAACCTTGACAGGGACATCCTCGATGATGCCCATTGGCTTAGTCAAAGAAGAATCTACCAACTGGATACTTATTACGGTGGGTAGCATACCAACAATCCCCAGTATCTTGCATAGAATATAGAGCATAGTCAAAATTATGGCACCCAAATCAGCAAGCCCTTTTTGACATATATTATTGCCCAAATATCACTCAATCACAAAAGGATTCAGTATCTTCCCGCTTCTTCAACATTTTGTTATGAGGGATTTTAGAGGTGGTTCTTGCAATCTTGCCAGTGTCATACTCTTCAGTGGTGTAATTCTGAATCAATAGAGTCTTGAAATACCTGGACCATGCAGGAGTCTCTGCAAGTGCATCCAACAAGAGGATGTCGACATGGAGTTTCTTCATGGTGTATTCAAAATTCATGAATATGGTGTCAAGTCATGTCTTCCTAAGGCATGCTTGATATGGGGGATGTGGCACACAGACTGGTACATCAGGATTGACACCCTCTATTGGTGGAGTTTCAATGATATGAGATTTCTATACACTGGTAGTGGTAGTTTCTTCAAGTATTTTGTCCTTGTTGATCATGACTATATCGTTGTCATCTAAATGGATAGAAGTGGTAGGAGGGTTTGTAGGAGGAGGAGGGGGAGGGGAAGACTGAGGGTAGGGATGTAAATGTGTAGGGTATGGGGCAGGCATGTTCATATATTTAACCATAACTGTTTAGTTAAGAGGATATGGGTACGGTTATATACCCTCTTTGTCAAAAGCTATACTTGCAACATACCCATATCCATATAACTTTCGGGTATATGGATGGGTAATTGGGTATACGGTTATGTTAACTTGCTATCATAATACACCACAAACTTCGAGATATAACAAACTACCATAATTAAATGGAAAGGTTGTGAAGAAATATCATTTGAGGTAGAGAGGAGAGAGGAGTAGAATGAGAGACTGAATTTATGGCCTAATTAATTTAATAAACTATACTTGTGTGGTTATAAAGGTGTGTTAATGGATTTTGTTCGACTATGGTAAGGTACTTATATTTACTAGATGTGACTGCTACGATATGGAGAACTACACTCTAATATAAATGTTTACTATTTTAACATACATATACTTGCTAGATGTGAGTCCTACAATATGCACCATTACATTCAATGTATATAATTTGTGTGGTGACACATCCCGCTATCACACAGACAACGAGGTGCCACGTGAAAACGTGCGGAAAAGACCATAAACCACCTACTACCAAAAACACGGGGTAATTAAAACCGATTTCAGAAAGCAGATAAGACAAGAAACTATTACGTCCAGATCCTCATCCTGCAAGAAGATAGGTTATAAAAACATTTACAAGCCTTGATACATGGCCACAACTTATAAGATCATCTGTCTTGTCATCACATGAGTTCATCACCTATTTATACACACATAACGGGCCACATCCGGCCAGCAGCAGAACATACAAAGCTTCAACAGCCACACATCGTAAAACAACGGCAAAACACCTCCAAGGACCTGAGAGTACTGGGATGACTCTAGGACTCTACTACAAAACAACCAAAATAGCAGCGTATCCATCTCTTGCCTTCTACTGCTCTTCTTGTTTATCGGCCGCAACCCCGCGACCACCACCACGTCTAGCACGATCACCTAAAAAGGTTGTAAACCAAAAGGGTGAGACACACAGTCCTAGCGAGAAACATAACTCCCCGCCGAACCATAAAAACCTTAAAAAGGTTAAAGCAACAACAACAAATAACTGATAAAAACGTACGATAAGAGCACTATATAGAGCAAGGTCATTATTACCATCAAGCTTACCAAGATATCTGAGAGGCATATAACCAGGCATTTCTTTATGGAACATGATTGACAAGATAAACTTTATAAGAACTTACCACAAGATGTAAGGGTCGTACGCACAAGTGCACAGTTCAACAAGATCAGCTATATAAGCAAGGCGTCAAACAATGTTCCATATTTTGTTCTAAGCAAGATAGACTATTTGGCTGGATTACGTTTTATTATGCCCTAAGGAAGTGAGCCATACCGCTCAAATCCAACCTTCAGTTGTGAAACCCAAGCCGGTTCCATAAAAGGTCGATGGAAGAGTCAGACTTCACGATCTCCCACCTCGTGGTCAGTGCACGACTACAACACAAGCAGGACCGCAGTCTCATGCTTAAGTGGCCTCAGCTACAGGGTCAGGCTACCCTATGCCTAGCCCACCTTGGTACAGGTATCGGCGCTAGTGAAACTGAGCCACAAGCATAATCACCGTGCTCTGAGCCATGAACACATTCATGCTCTCTTATCACACATCATGAGTCATGGGCTTGTTCACCATGCTCCAACATATCAAGCTACGGGCCTGAAACTGCACTCTGGAGTCTACAACTGAAGTTGCACTCTTACCTCCTCATTTTCGGCTAGGAGAAACCACACATATTCAATAATATGTGCTTCCAGGTTAAACCACAGGAGAACCTGTTTCACCATCACCAGCTACTGACGATGATGGATCTATGGCCAGGGCAAACTACATAATATGTTCCACTGTAATTAGTTAGTATATTTTAAGTGGATTGTTGAGGCAACCAGGTTGTAACACATACATAACATTAAGTTACATTATTATTATCACCATCACATTATCCCGGGATCTCGATCCCTCATCACAGGAAACCACTGCCTCTTAAGGCATTCTCATCACTTGGGATAACAATCCCGGATCTCAACATCAGAGGATAACCTCTCAACTAGGCACTTAGCCTCAACCAGGTTCTCAGACCATAATCACATCATACTGGTGATGTAGATTATCTCATCAACAAGAGTGATCGTCACAGTGCAGTGTTATTCAAAGGTATATACCTCGTAGTCCTTACCTGGATATGAATCCACATGAAATACCTGCATGGTTAGTATTCACATTTATAGAGATAAATGAAGCCATCGTGGATTAATAGAAAGATCATGCTATCAAATATAGGGCAACATTGATGATTATACACTTTATCATTCATGCCTCAAACCTGTGACCATAGACATGGGTCACATCATCATGTGAAGCAACTCATATGCTTCCAAGCTTATCATTTACTCATCATTATATATACAGGATTCAAGGTGATAATAAACACATGTAATATCATTATTAACATGGAACCATCATCTATATACAACCCGGGTTATCAGAACCCTTACATAACTTCCACAGCCCTCACTAAAAGGGGTGGTGGGTGGCGTGTCCCTCACCACAGCCTGCAACGGGTAGGGTAGCATCCCTTACCAAAAGCATACCGGTTTAACCATATGTATAAACACATGTCGACCAACCCTAGAAGGTATCGACCACCACCCAAGGGTGTCGTGCAACTAGAGGTCAAGACATATCGTGCAACTCTGACGCACAAGGCATAACGTGCATCTAGGTTAAGAGAGTGTATCGTGCAAGGGGCTAAGCACGACCCAACTATCTATCCATGTCGACTAAGCCCTATCACCCATCTAGGGTTAAGGTACCTATCGGGCAGCCACACCACTCAAACGCCAAAGGCTCGCACTGTCAAAACATAGTGCCCCCAGCACAGCATGGTATCGCCCAACATACTCACAACTCAGGCGACACCAAAATGCTCCAAAGAAGCCTAACGGTCAAGGGCAACACTCCATATCGGCCTCCAATGAAGAAACATCAAGGGTTTCTATATGTCACCAAACGGGCATCACCACCACCAACCATGACGTCCAACACAAAGATAGCTCACTGAGCTCTATAACGTCCAAGGTACATCGGGCACCAAGCCAATTATCTTAGCTAGGCGTATCGTACAGGGCACCCAACAAGGCATATCACCCAACACACAAGGGTATCGGCCACCAACCAACCTCCATCTAGGCACAACGACCAAGGGTACAACTCCGAATAAACAAACGGGCAACACATCTCTAAGGTCATCTTCAACCTCAAGCACAAGGACACCAAACCCTAATTGATCAAGAAGGTTGGCTCACCTCTCAACAACCGAGAGAGGGGTTTTTCACAACCTCCATCACAACTCGGGCAACCACAAGGATCCACCCCAATAAAGGTCATCATCCGTACAAAAGCTCGCCTCTCAAATCCATGGTGAGAGGAGGGTGTTGCCCAAGCAACTAGGATGTAGACTCACCTCTCAACTTAAACGAGAGAGGGGTGTTGCCCACATCACTAGAGCTCAAACTCACTTCTCATAACCAATGAGAGAAGAGGGGTTTTGCTCAACACGGAAACTCTAAACCATGGTTCGGCCAACTAGGGTACAAAGGTACAAAACCTCAACCATAACAACAAGATCACTATAACCACAAGACTAAAGGTGCAACTTAGCAAGAAACATATCTAGCAACCTACATGGCCGATTATAAACATATGAAAACATACAATATAGAAGAAGGTAGTATGGTTAGGGTTAGGAGTTATTTAACCCACCTTAAGCAAGCTCCAAGCTCCAAGCTCCTAGCACCACTACAAGAAGAAGAACAAGTCACTCTAGGGTTCGGCCACCACTAGAGGAAGAAGAAGACTCCAAGGAGAAGGAGGAGGATCGACCACTAAGCTTGCAAAGGAGAGGTGTCGTGCACCAAGGGAGAGGGGAAACTAAGGAACTAAAGGGATCCTTACCAAGAGAAAGGGAACACATATATAGAAGAGGATGGAGGAGAATCCAAGGTAAAGCAAGGCAATGTGTCACCCACCTAGGGACACTTGTCCATGGGCAACGCCACCCTCTCATCTTGCCCCATACACATGTCCAAGGCAATTTCCACATGCAAGCATCATGCACCAAGTGTCCACTAGAGTGGTGACACAAACGAGGCTAGGAGTCAAAGGTGGTCCATGGCCGATACAGCCCCATGGGCGACACACCCATGGCCGACACAACCATGGACGGCACACCTATGGCCGATACAAGGTCCAACAAGGTTAAGCAAGGCTCGAACAAGGCATAACATGGCCCAACAAGGCTCATCCAAGCCCAAAGCAACTCAAGCAACGAGCCCAACCCTTCCTCTCAACACAAGAGGAAGCAAGGAGAGAGAGGAACACCTCTTAAGGTGACAAACTTGCTCATCAACCCTAGACTTGGGTTAATTTCAAGTAGCACCTCCAACACACAACAAAGCACAAACAAACCCTAATCACCACTAAAGGTGATTAGCAAGCAACTAAACACCATGGTTAGGCAAAGCAAACAGGATAAGCCCAAAATGGAGGTCAGGGTCCTTACAATTTGCATGAAAATATTGGTAAGTGGGTATATGGGTATATAGTGTACCTGTATTTACATAACCATAACCTTGCCCTCTAAGAAGCGGGTATGTGGGTATAAGGGTAAGTAGTTACATGGTTAAAAAAATTTATACCCATGATGGGTTTAGTGGGCATGGATTTCAGGGTATGTAGGTATACCCGTATCCATCTACAACCCTAATTGAGGGGGAGGATGCATGTTCCCAAAACGTGAGGAGATAACCTTCAACTACTCAGGATGTTTTGGGTTGTTCTCGAGAAGACCAATGAATGCTCCTATTGGGGGCGTTGGTTGGAAATGAGTTGCACAACTTGGGATTCAATTGCCCTTTTGGACGCCATCTAGGATAGGATCAGTTGTTTCAATTTCATGAATTGTTCATCAGTATTGGAAGTGGGTGCAGGTTGTTGTTGTTGTTGTGGGACCTGATTGAGATTCTAAAATTGTTTCTTGGGGTTTTGGAAATTTCCTTAGTAGTAGTTTTTACTGTAGAAATTGTGCTAAAAATGGGGTGGTGGACGACCTTGATAATACACATGGGGAGGAAGTTGTTAGCCTAAATTTTTGGTACCAGAAGGATTTTCATATTAGAAACTAGGATGATTTCCAATTTGTTTGAAACTTTAGTATGACTGTCCAAGAACGCTACAAATGGAGTTGAGGTCTTCGATTTGTTGCCCATCTCTGGGTTGCATGTTGTACAACATTTGACACTATTGTGTGGGATGATCAAAACCATGGCAAATGTTATAAAGGAATTCAGTAGCATATTCAGATGGAGGAGGTCCCCATCATGTAGAAGCATTAAGGGCATATTCTAATCAGTCTTGTTTTAAGGTAAGAATCTTGGGACTCTTGACAATTGATTTAAGCTCAGAACTATCCTCGATCTTAGAGACTTTTTGAGAAATCCTTCTTCCCCTCGAAGTGATTGGTCTTGAGTCTCAGTGCCTATTTTGACACCTCCCAAGCACGATCAAAATTCTTGAACATGAAATTTTTTCCTGAGGAGGAGTCCAAGAAAACCTTGATATCCAGATCAATGCATCTGTAGAATGTCTCAATCAACTGTACTGGGGGAATGCTATGGTGTGGGCAACCACATAGAAGATCTGTGAATCGTTCCCATTCTTCACCCAATGTTTCTTTAAGAATCATCTTAAGTTGTATAATTTCCCCCCGAGTTTGATAAGGAGAGATGGGGGGTAATAATTTCAAGGAATTTAGACTTAAGGGTTCCTAAGTGGTGATGTGATCGCCTTCCATGGCATTTTACCATGAAATGGAGAGATCCATCAGAGAATACTTGAAAATTCTTAATTTGAGGGTGTCCTATGAAATGCTTGGAGCTTTGACCAAGGAACATAGATTGGCAAAGAATTAGAGGTGGTCTTGATAGTTTTCACCCATCTTTCCTGAGAATGTGCTTGCTTGAAACATAGTAATCCAATGTGTATGGATTCGAAGCTGAGGAGCGGTAATATCTGGAGGGACAATGAGATGTAATGCCACAACAATTAGTGTAATGTCTCTTCATTCGCCCTAGTGGGGTTTTTGGTGGGGTAATGACGAATGGTCCTTTTTAGACCAATCTACGTCAGAAGACGTCAAGGCAGTGAAGGCCCTCAGAGTCATAGCCTTGTAGGTCAAATATGATAGTGTTGATATTCTCCATGCTGGCACATGTAGAGGAATTTTTCAGCAAGGAGGATGATGTGGTTTCCCTCAACATCCTATGCTACAACTCCTCTGGATTTTCTCATCACTAGGCATTAGTGAGTCAAAAATCTGCATGAAGAGAGCAACATCACTATACCGCCAACAACACCCTTTAAATTATTGCTATCATCACCCAATCTAGATTGCCAACATGATATCGAGCACGAATAGAAGGATCTAGATCTTGAGCATCATCATGTTCTACTGGACATCATGCAGGATGCCACATATCACCAAGATATGGCCATGCAGGGAGTACCTCAGCCTCTTGAACCTACCCTCTATCATAGTCACTCGACGAAAGCTCCAATGTTAAATAGTTGTTCATTACTAAGCACTCCAGAAACTCATCGCTACTAAGAGACATTCACCCCTCATATAAAGAACAAGAATAGTCCTTCCACAAGCGAACCAAATCAAAATAGAGCAATGGGTGGTGGCGTCACCGTGGCAGAATGTGATGGAATGACAACCAGTTGTGTCGGTCCATGTAGAGAAGTCGACACTTTTGTGGTGGAAAAGGTCGATGACACCAGTTGTGGGACGTACGCCTTGTCATCCCTATCTAGGAGCAAGTGTGGGACGCATTAGATTGAGAGATTTGCCTGTAACCTCTAGCTTCTCCCTCATTGAAATATATTTTGTAATTCTAGTCTACTCTAAAAGTATGTAGAATATCATGGAATGTTCTACATTCTTTGGAATATTCCATAAGATCTAGGATATTCTAGAATCTCTAAAATATGCTACGCTCTTTAGAATATTTCAAAATCTCAAGAAGTTTCTAGATTTTGTGGAGTATTCTAGAATATGCGGTGAACTCTAGAATTTGTTAGTGTTCTAGAATGTGTGGGATGTGTGGGAGAGCATCTCTAGAAATATCTTCTTTGGAAGATGTGTAGATGCAAAATACCTCTAGAAGTATCTGGGGAGAATATCTAAGGGATAATGTTTTATTTTTGTACAATGTAGAAAGTTTCTAATGAAGCTATAAATAGAAATCTAGACAAGGAGCCTTCATCCCAAGGCGATAAGTCCTAACAAGCATCCCACCAAAGAGTCCTCTCTCCTTGTAGAATTTCAAGTGATTGTAGAGTCTCCATCTTGTATAAATGATTTCAATAGTGAAGAAAAATTAGTTCTTGCATCTTTCTTCTATAAGGGTTTCATTCCTTGTGCCAACATCCTAAACAGTTGATGACGCATGTCGGTTCTAGTATTGGGGTGGTGGATAGTGACTGCGACATCGGGGTATCAGATAGCGTCCAACGCTACCACCTTGAGAAGGAGAAGGGTTGTTGGTCCAACCCTAGCAAATCGAAGGAGAGTTTGGGGCACATAAAAGGTGGGGAGAGACAGACGCAAAGAAGGAGTGGAGACAGAGTAAGAAGGACATAGGGGAGATGGTTGGGGAAGAAAATGATCAAGGGAGATGAAGATAGGGATCAGGATAGAAGCGATGTTATTGGTGGGGGAGTGAGGCGGGAATCTTACTCAAGAGATTCAAAGTCTCACTAGTTTTGACATATTTTGTTAAGATCGTCGAATGAAAAGGGTGAGGGTACCGGTTGTCAAAGTATCGCAATCGATAAAAACACCTACAAGTATCACCACACAATAGTTGTAAGCACGATATTTAGGATACAGAAATAAAATACAATACCACTTCCAATTACCTCACCCCAAACATCGCCTTAAGGTTTCAACAATTCCATTATCATTTACTATATTGGGGTATGACGCTTCAGTAGTATTTGGTTCATGATCTGAATCGGATCAAGCTTTATCTTTTTGCACCATGTAGGCACAGATCCCGCCTAACTCAGTCGGACTTCAATCTTACAATGTTTGGTATAAGAAATAGACTAGCGGGGTCCCTTTTCCCCTGTTTGGTTTGAGACTGAGTCTGGATTTAGTGTTGTCTTCTTGTGCCACGTCTGCTTAATCCGATCCGGGTTAGACTGGTTTGGTGTTTGGTTGGTAATGAGATAACATCCACCGTTTTGGATTCCGTAATCCCCAAAACCGAACCAAGTCAGTCCTGCTTCGATTGGGATTTGGATTCTTAGTCCGGTTTACGGTCGATTGCTTCTCCTGTGACCCCGACTCCACTCCTGAAAAATCTCCTCTCTGACTCCCCTCTTCACCTCTCTCCTCCCGACTTCCCTCTTCACCTCTTTCCTCCCGTCCACCCTCTTCGCCTCTGTTCTCCCAAGTCCCCTCTTCGATTCCCCTCTTCACCGGTGAGCGGCTCCACATCTTCACCATCTGAAGGCACGACCATGAGTCCACCAGTTGCACAAAGTGCGCACTTCTCCACCAAGGGCCAATGTGTATTATACCGTCTTCATTTGGGGGGATTCGAGGAGGCGGAGTAGGGCTGCAACGGCACCCTGGGCTACGGCCACGAGGATGTTCTTATCGTCCACCTAGCCCGGGGTTAGTGGAAGATTTGAGAAGTAACCCAGCACCGATGATGTGTTGGTGGAGGGCCGCACCCGCTACAGCAATATCGCTCTGCGGCTGTAGCTTCCCGGCCGACGGGTCAGGGTGGAGGAAGTGGAGGGAAAGCATGAGTGCGATGGAGATTGGAGAGCGTGTCTGCAAGGGAGCAGAGCAGGTCACGTGCTAATGGGTTGGAGGGGAGCAACGAGACGGATGATCTTAACCAGAGGACCTTGGTGGAGATGACTCGTTCGACTGCTTCTCCGCCCCAAACTATCCCTCTCCCAAATTGGGGCTGCATTAGTGATGGCTAGCACAACAGAACAATATCGTCACTAGTGTGGATGAATATGCATGTCTTCGGATGCCCCTCACCAATTGGTTGGAGGAGTATCATCGCATCTCGCTAGCGGGCCATCTTCCTCAGGGAGGGCAACGGCGGTGAGGTATCCAACTACCGAGCCATTTATTCATTCCATGTCTAGTATAAACATATGAAATTATTTGGCGTATATCTATTATTAATCAAATTTCTTTGACGCATGTTAAACTTTTGACTAATTTCGGTAAGTATTTCCATTTCCGATAGGTTTCACGTACTCTGCTATTTGGCTAGACGGTGATAATGGGTTAAAAAAACAATAGCTTTGACCAATATCCGAGATATCACCTCCGGTATTTTATTTTGAATCATAAATACAAAAAAATGGAATGCCATCATAGTTTTGTATTTTTGAAATTGTCATGTATTTTAAATCAATACATACAAAAACAATCATTCTCAAGTCATCATCATAGTTTTGTATTTTTAAAATTTTCATGTATTGACAAAATCACTCAGATCATGACAAGTAGTCAAACAAAATAAGACTCAGTCCAGACTGGTAGCCAAACAAAATCAGACTGAAACCAGACTCAAACCAGACCAGCTGACCAGAATCAGACTGGGTTTCCAAACAGAATCAAACTGGGTTTCCAAACAGAATCAGACTCGATCCTGACTAACCCCGTCTAATCCAGTCCAGACTACAGAATCCCTCCATAATCATGTGGTTCAGACTAACTCAATTTTTACTTTTAGCAGGTCTAGAAATCTCAGTCCAGATATAGCTATGTTTTATATGCTACTTTGTTTGATATCCAATAGTGAAAACTCGACCAGTGCAATGTGAGTGTCAAATAAATTGCCAAATAAAATTAGATTGGATCCACATAAAACCAATCTAGATATTCTGACTAATCCAAATTGGACTACAAAATCCTAGTCTTGAACCAATCAGGGGCTTGAGGTTAGCCAAAGTGCACTAGCCTGCTAGAAAACTATGGCAGCTACATACTACTAGATTGGAACTAGACCAAAACCCTATCGGTGACTTTCCCAGATTTCACCCCCTACCAGAAATAGCTCACCATTAGCCAGCCAACCCTACCAGTTGCGCCATCAGTTTGTTCCATTAATCACTTTTCAACTTGGATTCTCCATGAAAGAGCAGGGCAGGCGGTATTTATTACACGTGTGCTTTAACCATGTATCCAATCATCTATTATCCCCTGTCATCAAACAAAACCATTGACTCAAACCCCTTATTACGCATGTACCACCAAGTGGGTTTGATCCCATGTGAACGAGCATATGGATAGGGTGGAAAAGAAGAAGAAAGGCTGCAGCAGGTACATACCGGCTTTACAGCCAGTCTCAAAACCGCATCATGCAAACTCACAGCGCACACCAACGCGCCTTTTTCGTATAGTAAGGCAGAGAGAGAAAGACAGCTTCGACCAAGTGGGTTTGATCGACTGTTTAACGTTGTAAATTTTGCAAAACAGATTGTAAAGGGTTGGATGGGTTCTTGAGGAACCAAACCCAGGTGCGATCCTAGCTAAGCAGAACCATTGATGTTGTGAAGCTTCCTGGTTCTTATTTTTATCTTCTTGACCGAAACGGAAGGTGGGGGTGAGCCATAGGAATGCAGAGGGGGAACAACGTAGAGTGGGGAAGAAGAAGATGACGGTGAAGAAGAAGACGGATGTGACAGTCGTACGTATGTTATGGTCCCCTCGGTTGCATGATAAGAGCGGGCCAGCTTGTATTTGGAACAATCGTCCGGAGCTTGTATTTGGAACAATCGCCCCCCCCCCCCCCCACAAACACGCACCCCACAACAAACCCCTCCCCGCCATTACCACCAACACATACACCCCACAACAAACCAATCATAGAAGCATATAAACACACATCAAGGATGCTGATTGAACTATCGCTCACGAGCAACCATTAACCAACCAGGCATTGCATAACACACTTCCCGAACTAATAAAACGCGCTGTCCCCAAGCAAGCCGAATATCCATGGTGACGAGTGCGTCGGCGGCCGGACACGCCTTTACGTTGACCTTTTCTGTTCAGCAGCTATAGCCCGAGGCGTGGCGTGCTGTCGCGGGTTTGCGTACGAGGCCCCCGGACTGGCCACCGAGTTCTTCTGCACCAAGCCGGCCGGTGGTGGGGTAGATATCTACTTGTGGGACACCGTACACATAAATCTCTAAGGGGGGTTTTGGTGATTGAATGATTGGGATGTTGTTTAGGACCGAAAAAGGAGTCTCAGGACTGGATCTTCCTGCTGCAGGAGCAGTTGAAGCACAGGTGCATAGGGGCGCGCGCATGCAGCGGGATGCCTCTGCTGGTTACATAGTTGTCAATGCTGCTCTCTCTGTGTTGTTCTTGACTCCATCCTCTCGGCACCGTCAATCTTGTTTTCTTTCATCATCAGCTGTCTGCAGATTCTCCCAGGATTTGCTGTTCCTAATTAATCAAGGAGCTGCAGATTCTGGATGCATGCATGAGTTACCGATCGCGTGCATCCAAAGATATCGTACGTGCTACGACGTTTTTACTCGATCACTCGACACTGCAAGAACATCTCCTTAGTACGCTAGCCCCACAAGTGATGGACCGTAAAGCTGTAGTGCTACCTTATGAATTTTTTGGTGCATATCGACATCGGTGTGGGGTTTGCTTCTGGAGAGGGAACCCGACATGCGTGATTATGGGAGATAAGAGTAAAGTGTCTCGTCTCTCAAATTGTTTGGTATGTGAATGGAACAACTGAGGCGAGCTTTAGTTTGTACCTACGGTCCGCCTTTTTGTGTGATATTGTCATACACCTACCCTGCCAAAACACAACCGAGTTAACTTTAGACATAACCTATATGACGGCATCACCGCACATTCCCAGGGATAGGCGGATAGCCTTTGCCTTACTAATCATCATTCTATCTAACCACATACTAAGTGATATTCACAAATACATACAATTCCTTTTCTTTTTAGCAATTAACATACAATAAATGGTGATCGCGAATAACCATATTACTTTTCTATTAATTCTTGTACAAAAACAATATACACCGAATTTCTAAGACAAATATCAAACTTGAGCAAAACTGCAGCTTCAACATATGACGCAGGTTTCTCAGTATACATGTACTATCGAGTATCGACCTATACCTTATCTACTACAGCTCGAACCCAACCATAACTAAACTCTCCAACGTAACTGGTACCTCTGAAACTTGAGAAAATTTGGATGATTTTACTGACTCGAGTAGTGGGTACTTCCCACTGGACAAAGTATCACAAAATGTTTGGTAAGTGAATGGAACAACTGAATCCATCTTTAATTTGTTCCTAATATCCTCCTTTTTGTGTGTGGCATTGCCATACACCTACCCCGCCACAACACACCCGAGTTATCTCTAGACATAACCTTGATGGAGGCAACCTAACATCATGATGACACATTCCCAGCAATAGACTTTGCCTTTGATATATAATTACATAGAAGACTACAACTCATCATTCTATCTAACCGCATGCTAAGTGGTATTCACAACTCTTCAACCGGTACCTCTAATTGAGCAAATTTAATTTTACTTCTTTGGTACTGAGTACTTTCCACTAGATAATGCATTACAAAATGTAAGATCTCAAGCTGCATGTCAAATGTTCCTATCAACCATTTAATCAAAGGAAAATTTCTTAGCATATTCTTAATACTTGGCATTCACTAGCTATGCTATTAGGAACTTAGTCAATACTATCAACCTACTAAATAGATCAAGCGAGATAACCAAATCAACTTAGAGAATTGTCAACCACTCACATAATCTCTGTCACACAACAACTTTCGATGAAATTAAGTTTGTGTTTTAAATCTATCAAAAGGTAATTACCTAAAGTTGCTACACAATCTCGATCTATCACAAGAGAACAACATTAATGTAGTACATAGAGAGAAAGGTAAGCTTAGTGAATCCTGATGAAGTAACTAAGAGATTCGAAGGTTGACTGATTAGTTTTGAAAAGGAAATGAAAAGGATAAATAATTAAAATATTGCAATCAGGAAATATTAATGATATATGATTGGAGACAATTAGGCTGGGAGTTACACCTACTTGACTATGCAATGTAATCGTACATGTTCCTTAATTTAGCAACTTAGATATAAATGGGTCTGCCATAAATTATTTATCTTCATCTCTGAACAAATCATGTCATTGGTTAATGTTATTATGTTCTCACAATGGATAATATCAACCAATGTTCTACTTCTACATTCTTATCCATGAAGCTTTCCTCACTCCCATTATAGAAATCATCACTCGTAGCTACATATCAAAAAATTAGATTTGTTGACCTAACAATGAAACAACATCCATATTCTGATGATGACTTAACCATTCCATTCATGTGAGTCAAATATTTATATTTGAGATCAATTGTATATATATAGGTACACCAAACAAATGAATGAGCAAACCCTAATTTTCCAAGTTCAAGTTTTCTCAACAAAATTTCAAGGATTTAAGATTAGATAGATTATCAATTAGAACTTTGTTGTAAATTTTTTTTTGATGAACCTAGCGTGCCTCTTTCATTAACTACCAAATGAGTATGTACAGTGCCTATGGGAGAGTCCCAAGACAAACGAGCAAAAGAAAAAGAGAACAAAACTGAAACAAAACGAAAGAGAGAAACGAAAGGGACTATCTGTACATCATCTTGTATGAATGCTATTTGTATCCATAATCACTGAACTCCACAAATCATCTGGGTTCTTCTTCGGACCACCAAAAATCCTAAAATTTCTTTCTAACTAGGTCTTCTGAAGGGTCATGCCAGCTGCAGTCTTCGCCTCCCCATGCAATAGAATAAGATCATCAAGCCACCAAGGTCTCTTCCCAAACTTGCGATTATACAAGTTCCAAATCGCAGCACTGTACGAGCACTTAAATAGCAAATGATCCACATCTTCTTCAGAAACCTTGCACAACACACATCTTGAAGCCAAAGAAAAACTGACTCTCTTCAAGTAGTCACAGGTAGGTATCCTATACAGAAAACATCTCCACAAAAAACAAGAGCAACTTCTAGGAAACTTGCTTTTCCAAACCCAGTTAGACCATTTGGTCTTAGGATACTTCCTTCTAATGATCTCCCATCCGTCTTTCAGTTTAAAAGTTTTCCTCTGCTTGAACATTATAGAATCTTCCTCATCATTAAGAGGAGCCAAATCCACCAACACAATACGAATAGCATCTATCCCCCTGACTTCAGGAAGTAACCAATGCTTGTTCAGAACACAGGAAGAAATAACACAATGAGAGCCCTTACCAACACGAAGGACCATCAGATCATCACAAAGATCAAGCAAGGTCTTCTTATTCGGTAACCAAGGATCCTTCCAGAATTTGAAGTCTTCACCATTTCCAACCTTGAAATCCACATTTGTTTTAAGCAAGTCTCTCATCCCTAGCAACTTCCTCCATATCCAAGAAGATTTAGCTTTGCATCCCACAGACCATAAGGAATCATGTTTAATATAGCGTTCATGCACCCATTTAACCCATAAGGATTCCTTATTACAAGCAATGTTCCATAAGTTCTTCAAAAGACCTGCCTTAGACCAATCATGCACCAAGCGAATCCCCAAACCACCCTCATCCTTCGGCCTGCAAATGGACTCCCAAGAAATAGTATGGAGGTGCTTTTGCTTAGAAGAATAATTCCATATAAAATCCCTCATATGCTTTTCAATCTCAAGGATCACTGCCTTAGGGAGAGGAAAAGCTGAAGACCAAAATATATGATAGCTCGAGAAAGTAGATATAACAAGCTCAACCCGGCCAGCATAGGAGAGTAGTCTACCTTTCCAAGAGTCAAGCTTCCTCTTGATCTTACCAATGATAGGAGAACACATGAACTTAGTCATCCGACCAGTGAATAAGGGTAAGCCAAGATATCTAACAGGAAGGTTCATGTTTCTTATTTCCAAACACATAGAAATGTCCTCCTGAGCAGTACAACTTTTACTAAGGAACAACTGACTTTTCATATTATTAAGATTCAAACCAGACACAGAACAGAAAGTATCCAACACCAACTTGATGTTCTTAGCATTCTCAAGATCAGCTTTCGAAAAGATAAGAAGATCATCCGCAAATACTATATGCGAAATCCAGAAATGATCAGAAGCTTTGGGAGGAGTAACAAGCTTGTTAGTAACTGAATCATTCAAGATGGCAGAAAAAGCTTGCATGGCGATGATGAAGAGATAGGGGGTCAGTGGGTCCCCTTGACGCACCCCATTAGAAGCCTCAAAGGAACAAGAAGGGGAACCATTAATAAGAATTTGAAAAGAAGCAGAGTTAAAGCAAACCTCTATCCAGGAAAGCCAGCAAGGAGGAAAGCCCATTCTTGACATGAGGAACAGAACATAGTCCCTCCTAATAGTATCATAAGCCTTACATAAATCAACCTTCACACAAAGAGTAGCACTGCCTTTAGGAGAAAAGAAAGAGATGAGTAGATCAATAGCCAAAAGGATAGCATCACTAATGGATCTACCCTTAATAAACGCAAACTGGTTTTTATCAATCAGAACCAAGAAGACATCTCTCAGCCTATTTGCTAAGATCTTCGTGATAATCTTAAACATCACATTACAAAGGGAAATAGGATGAAAATCCTTCAAATTATTAGCACCTTAAACCTTCGGAATGAGAGTGATGAAGGACCTATTGCATTCCTTGAGCAACTTACCAGAACTAAAGAAACACAAAATAGTTTTAATAATATCCTGCCCAATGATAGGCCAACACGCTTTAAAGAAAGTCCCATTGAACCCATCCAGGCCAGGAGCCTTATCTCCATTCATGCATTTAATAACATCTTCAACTTCATCTTTAGTAACCCACTTCCTCAGACTTTGAGCTTGATCAGAATCGAGCATAGGAAGTCTCCAAGAATCCTTCCAGTTAACTTCCCATGAAGGAGACGAGTTAAAAAGGGTCTTATAATAACTCATAACATGATTAGAAATAGCATCACGATCTTTGATAATGTTATCACCATCCTGCAAGACATGAATACTATTGTGGATCCTTCTAGTCTTCAGAGTAGCATAGAAAAAAGTAGTATTCCTATCTCCTTCCTTTAGCCAAATAGCTCTAGATTTCTATCTCATGAACCTTTCTTCATCTAAGAGAGCTTTACTAAGGTCTTTCCTCAACGTAGCCAGAGAAACCTGCAAATTAAGATCCCCCAGACTAGTATCCACTTCCCTCTGAAGGACATAGCCTTGGCTTCAATCTCTTTAACTTTTGAAGAAAAATTTCCAACATGATTTCTGTTCCAATCTAGAAGGGCCTCCCTCACAGCAGCAAACTTCCTATAAACCCTGTACATAGGGGCCCCTTCAGGCGACACACCATCCCAAACCTTTTTCACAATATGTAGAAAGTTAGGCTGACTGACCCAAGTATTAATGAACCGAAAAGGCACATACTTCCTCTTAAAGGGGAGTAGATGAAGAATAATCACTCGATGATCACTTATCATGTTCGTCACATTCTCACCCCACATGGAAGGAAAAAGATTAAGAAAATGAATATTACTAAAGGCTCTGTCAATTTTAGAGAAGGTACTCAAGCCTTTTTTGCTATGGCTATCCCAAGTAAAGAACGACCCCTTGGTTATGATTTCCACTAAACCAGTGAACTCAAGAGAATTATTAAAATCCGTCATACTTCTACTTGATGGGGAATGCTTGCCCAGTCTTTCATTAGAAAAATGCACTGCATTGAAGTCACCAAGAATACACCAAGAGCTAGGAAGAATGGAGGAAGAAATCCTATTCAGATTATCCCACAAGATCCCCCTGTCAACATCATCATTTGAGCCATAGATAGCAGACAGAAAAAAATCCATATTACTCCTCTCAATAACCAATCTACAATGAATTAATTGATCATTTTCCAAGATTTTGTGGAACTCCAGATCAGTATCCATCCACATGATAATAATACGTGTGTAGGAATAGAAATTCTCATTTGCAAGGAACTTAGCACCAGGCCAAACTAACTGCACAATGTCTTCCAGATCCTTTTTATTCACCCTAGACTCCAGAAGAATATATACATCAGCCTTGAGCCTGCTTATTTCATTATGAATGCGAGAGAGTTTATTGTGGATACCTCTCACATTCCATGCACAGACCGAGAGTGATCTATCCATAGGGAACAAAAATGACCTCCCCTTCTACATTTCCTTCCACATTACCTCCGTCATCAAGATTCGCAAGAAGAGAGAACTTGTTAGGTGAGAGTTGGATATTCCTTACCGAAGAGACCAGCTTAGAAGCTACCCTCAGTGGCGACTTAAATCTTCTTCTCTGCATTTCCCATTCCGGAGAGGGAGAAGGGGTAATAAGACTTTGCTGAACTTCCTACCCACTAACAGTAGACATTCCCTTCTCCATTTTATTAACAGACCCTTCCGGAACAAGACTGATATCTTCAACAGCGTCACTGAACACCACCAATGCTTCCTCAGCAGTTGGGCTTCTGACTCGCTTAGGCACCCACACCTGCTTCTTAGGACCAACATTTATCACCTTCATAGAATTCTTCGCCTTCTCAGCACATAGTCCCGATTCGTGATCGAAGTTACCACAACAGTCACATACACTCAGCTTCCACTCATATTCAAATCTGATTTTGTCCATTTGGCCATCTTCACTCTGTATTTCCAGCTCATCCGGGAAGGAAAAGTCAGGAGGCACCAAGACCTGCAACCTAGCATATTCCAATCTAACAAGATCACTCGTTAATTGGTCAGTACGTAGTGGTTTCCCCATATAAGAGCCTGTTCTCATGAACATTTCATCATCCCAAAGCTCTAATGGAAGATCGTGTATCTTCATCCATATAGGAATCTCAGAGATTTTGATTTTCTCCATAGGTTCACCCCGTTCCCATTTTTTGATAATCAATGGTTTCCCAGCAATGAACCAAGGTCCTCCATTAATCTTCGTCAACAAGTCATCTTCATTCGAGAATAACAGGATGAAAAAACCCCTTCCCCTGGATCTGATATCAAGAGATCCTTTGACCTTCCATAGCTGTGCCAAGAAACAAACTAGGGAGGGCCAGTGCGGAGTCATACCTACTATGTACCCAGCTGCAGCTCTACTCCATTTCTGCATATTCTGCTCAGCAATACTCTTCGGTTATAGAAGTCTCCCATTATCCACCTGTACTTCAATCTTCTTGTAGTCGTTTGGCGGTGAATCCTTCTTCTTCGTCACTAGATCTGCCCACGTTCTGACCTTTGATGAGACACCAACAGATCCAGATCTATGTTTCCCATCAGATTTCCCTGGATCCTTAATCTTCGACACATTACTGAGATCCAACACATTTCCCGCTTGCGAGGCTTCCAAAAGATTTGCCACATTCACCAGGGATTCCTTGCTCACCACCGAAATTGCTTCCTCGCTCGCCACCAGAATCGCTTTTGGGCTCACCTCCGGAATCGCTCCCACGTTCGCCACTGGAATCGCCTTTGTTGTAAATTTTTTATACTTAATGCATAACTTGTAATTAAGATTAATTCTTATATAATTAAAAGGCTCTTGTGATATCCAATACATGAAGGTTTATTGGCCAATTTTGCCCTAGGGTAAGACAAATAACAAACATTTGAACTATTTTTGTAGAAACCTTTGTCGATCGTGTTTTCCCTAGGGTAAGATAGTCGTCAACCTTTCTATGGATTGACAAGAACCTCTATCAATCGAGTTTCATAAAAGTAAGCAACTTGTCTAATAAGTGTATATGGCCAAACACGAACTCAAATCTATCAAGTTTCTAGTAGGTAACTCGGTCGACAACATTGTATTGTAGAGTAATATAAAGTGCATTTAGCCATTTGAATGGGTTAAAACTTAAAAATTGGATCATTTGTAACCCCCAAAAACGTTTGGAATTCAAAACTAAGTGCATATAATGGCTAGTAGGCAACCTCAATCTATATATAGATACCATTGTACTTTGTTGCAAATTTGCCTTCTATGTTTTTATGTTATAGTTGAGTGGTTGTGCCAACAAGAACTCCTACACTTCCTCATGATTGATAACTTCTCTAATTTAATTTGAGTGAGTTAGGTTTTATGTAAGGGAGATAGAATCGATGGAATCCTTATAAAGCTACGAAATATCCTTTTCTCTAATGTCCTCTCTTGAATTTTGTTTTTGAAGATTGATTCCTTTGTAAAGGAGGTGAATGTTCAAGGTTGAAGATCTAATGTCAAGGATGGGTAAGTCCTTGGTGCATGTCTAAGACCCTTGATCATTTGATATGTAAGTTCATGGTAAGGTTATTGGCTCCCTTGAACTTAAAGGGAAGCTAATTACTTTCTATTCTAGAAAAGAGAACATCTACTTGGTGTAACATCTTATAAGAAATATAAGGTGAAACTCAAGTGTTCAAAACCAAAGAGGATGACATATATGGGTGGTGGAGTATATCTCTATTTATTGGATGGAACCACTATAAATACTAATGTTCTTTGCTTCTTGGTAAATCTCTCACATCCTTTCTTTGCATCTTAGTTACATTAAAAATTCCATACAACATGAAGGCTAATAATATTTTTTGCAAAGTGGTTTTAGCTCTATAAATCCCCCACTATAGCCCATGTATCCATCAAGCAGTATCTAAACAAGGTCTTATCCTACCCATTACTCCCACAAATAAGAGAAGATCAAATAAAATATGCTTGGTTTATTGAGCATTAAGGGTTTCTTCTCCACCCGTAATCCCATCTTTGATGGCACCAACTTCCTCTATTGGAAGAGAAGATTGTAATTCTACATTCAAGAAATGATCTTTCACATGCATAAAGTGGTTGGTAACCCGTATATACATTCATAAGGTGAGACGAACACTTGTAATGAGGCAATCTCAAATATGGACCAACTCAAGCCCAGAGCCATAAGTATCCTCTACTCTCCGCTTACATCAACCAAATTCAACCATATCTCTACTTGGGACAAAGTACAAGTATTATTGGTATAAGCTATGCATCACATATGAAGAGACGGAAAATGTCATGGTGAAAAATGTATATGTTCTTACTCAACTATTGTAAGGTTTCAAAATGGGAAAGATAGAGAGTGTGCTAGACATTGTATTTGAGACTCAACACTCATGTAAATGGTGTTGCTTACTTGAGATATACCATGGAAAATGGCAAGGTGAAATCCAAGATTATCCTCTCTCTTCTTCGCATGTGGGATAAGAAGGTGAAAGCCATATAAGAATCTGATTCATTTTCTCTTATCCCCATTGAAAAAATTATAAGAAACCTTCAAGTCTATGAAGTTAAACTCAACACACAAGACAAAGAGGAAAAATAGGAGTCCTCTAAGAAGAATACGAGTTTCATATGAATCTCAAGATGAAGCACATGTGAAGTTCAACTCATGAACCAACCTCCCCCTTCCTCAAGTGAAGATGGGTTCCCAAGTGACCTTTAAGACCACTACTTTAAAGACAAATAGAAATCAAAAATCCTCCTCATATTCTCCCAAGTGTTATGCATGTGATAAAAAATGGGCATTACAGTTACCAACGTCTACTACCTACTTGTCTCCATCTAAGATTTTCCAACCTATGTTTTATTACCTTTTGTATATTGATACAAACTATAATTACCGACATCTTTTATGGCTCAAGAATAACCTCCTTTTCATATTAAGGACAAATGTTTCCTTCTTTTTTAGGACATCGAAAGACCACCCTTTTTGGAGAAGATCACAATCTACCTGCACCAACTTTTAAAACAACCTTCTCACAAGAAGTAGCTCCAAAGAAATTTTTGTAGACTTCTTATAAGATGTAGCACAAAGTAATGAACCAAAAATAGGGAACAAGAATGAAGAAATAAAGCACAACTCTTCTAACAAAGACTATACCATATAAGAACTAATGAACAAGTGATGATCAACTCCACATGAGTTCATGCAAGGATATATTTGGAGTAGTAAAATGGTTCTAAGATAAGCTTAGACTTTTTAGGAACACCTAAATGTGGCAAACTAAAATTCTAAACTTGAGAAAGATAACTTGTAGAGGCAATGTGTAATGACCACATTTGTGCTTAATTAGTAAACTAGGGTTAACCTGAATGATTACATGCTTGATTAGATTGAACATCATTTAGACTTGATTAATGATAGTAGATCAATTGTGATGTTTCAAACCTAAGAAGAAACCATAACTATGATTTTAGTTTGAAGAATTAGGATTTGAGAAATGTAAACCCTAATCGGCAAAAATTAGGGTTTTGATAGTACATGAATATGGAATTTGATCAGGATAGTAGTGTGATAAATGATTTTTCTTATTTTCTAAAAATTTTGAATTTAATTGAATTTTGGATATGATATGGATAACTCAATCATGCATATTGGAGAAACATTTTAGAATATTTGAGTGTTCTTTGAATGTGGTTCTCGGTCGAACTATACTTTGACAAAAATGCTGACAGAGTGCTTTTTAACAGTGTAGTGTTTTATTTTTAATTATTTATTGTAACTCCAAATGATCTGAAAGTTTAATTAGAGATCTGAAACTCAATCATAAACAACATGTAAAATTTTCATAATTTTTGGATGTGTTTAGACCTTATCAGTAGATGAATTACAATAATATTTTTATGACAGAAAATTCAGCTGAAATAAGAAAAAGTATAGTGAGGGGTCAATGTGCAATTGACCCAAGCAGATCAATTTCTCTATATGGTCAACCTAACACACAAGGAGCTCTCATAATTCGTGATTCAATCCAAATAAATGAAATCCTAGAGAGAGAGAGAGGGAGAGTTAGGGTTTGAGAGGAGAAAGTGATGGAGATGCTGACCTATGGTTTTGTGGTCCGAGGAATGATGAAATCAAGTAAGTTTAGCTTCTTTGCATAGACTTTAATGATGAATCTTCTCTCACATGTCAGTATTCTGTCCCTCCTCTTATTTGATCCAAAATGGTATCAAAAGTTCCCCTTTTCTCACTCTTTCTTCATAATCCCTCATTTTTAGTGTTTCCGAGTTGAAAGGAAGAAGAATCGGGTGAATTGCTAGGGATTTGATATGAGATCAAGATTTTTAGGGATGAACTGCGTTTTTAAGGTGTTTTCACATCTTAGGGTGAGTGGGAATTTCCTTTAAATGGTATACTACATGAAAATTGGTCAAATCATCCATAATCTTTAATTGCTTAGTATGCGACTACAAACCCTGAATTGTGTGTTTGATCTAAGTTGTTGCAAAATGATATGAAATAGATTCTTCCTCTATTTGGATGAATTTCGGATGATAAAATCATATTAGAAATATATACAATACATCCTAATAATAATTCCCTAAGTATTCACAGAGGTTTTAAGAGTAAACTGAAATATAGAGAATTTGTCTATGACTGAAATTGCTGTATAATTAAATAGAGAAATTTGTTTATCTGGATCCCCTTCGTTATGAATGATTGTTTATTTGAATGTGTAGAACATATATGTCTGATGCTATCTTGGATTTTGTTTAAGGTGAATAGTGTTTGTTAGATATCTCAATAAAGAGGGTGAAATCCTAGATGTGTGGAAAGTTGGATATTTGCAAATAGATATCGTGAAATCCATTTGAACAAATTTTCTTGACATGATAGACTTTATTTATTCAATTTTATTATTGATGCATGTTATCTCAGTGAATGGCATGGAAACCCAAATTTAGCTCAGTTCCAATGTTTCATACATATACTAATTTTATATGATTTGTTGATAGTAGTCTTCATTCAATGAATGTTTATGTCGCATGAAATCCTTATGAGAGCCATGTGATAAGTGAATGAGGTAAATGAAACCCTAAGGATAGGGTGCTCAATGAATCAAGTATTTTGATATCAATATTCTCAGTATGAGATGTGGTGATGCACAACTCAAGATTTGGGTTGAGGTGCACGTTTTCCAAGAAACTACAAATAATTTACAGGTGCAAATGATGATTACTCAAATGTAAAGTAATTAACTCTTATCAGTGTAATAAGAAGTTCAATTGCATGATTCTAGTGTATAAAGTATCAAGTGAACATGTATTCTGTTGTTTAAGAATTTTAGTCTTCCTGTAGATATAAAATGTTGATTTCTCAATACATTACAGTGTTTTGAGTATATTGCTCTTCCAAGTTTAGAATGATATACATGTTGTGTTATAAACTTAAAATAAATATACATGGTACCATAGAGATACTAGAGTCAAGTATAAATAAGGGAAAAGATACAATATAGTAAGATCTTTCCAAGAATAATAAAATAATAGACTTAAGAGCCTTGAACACTGTGGATTCCGTACGTATGTCTGCACTTTAAGGAGGAAACGATCTACCCTGGAAGCGACCAGTATACGGGGATCGGATTACACCCATAGAGCGTGTAGGGAGACAAAGCCCTTGAGGAAGTCTCCTAAGAGAAGATAGGTTACCCAACATGAACCAGAGATCCCTGTGGTAACCCAGAGGTACCCACAAAGCATACCAAGATGTGGCCCATAGAGCATATCAGACCCTCCGCTTGTGTACTCAGCCTAGAAGGAGAGGTCTAGTTAAAGGCCAGTTGTTTAGCTTCCTTAGTCAGATATGATAGTTCAAGTCAAGTAGAACCAGATTTAGTTCTAGGCTTAGCTTCTCGGGTTTTAAGCTAAGTCTTGTACGGTGAGATCGTAGTTCGCTATGAGTCTTCATATGTAGAGTACACTACATATGATCAGGGCATAAGATAAAATATGATAATATAAGTTTTAAAGAGTTTCTTATAAGTAAGAAAGGCTAAGAAAGATTTGTGTACAGTTTCCCAGCAATTATTCTTTGTATGTTTCTGAATTATTAGTTATCTTTGAAATTAATCAAGCATGCTCATATATTGATTTACTCTTTTTGATATCTAGAGTATCCTGCCATATTTATGATTGTAAATGATCAATCTCTTTAAATCTTACTTCTGCTATAATTGATATCAGTTGCTCAAAAGTATATATGTAATTATATAAGTGCTTTAGACTGTTTCTTTGAAGTACTCATTCGCTCAGCGAGTAGGCTCACCCCTCTACTCACAATTTTTAGGGAAACCACGTGGACTTGAAGAAGGTCAAAGCATCATAGTAGATCCACCACATGAGTTAAGTATGAGATTAGTTAAGTTCAGTCGGTCCCTGTCACTCTAGGTCCTAGTATATATGTGAGAGTGTTATAAGTGATGTTTTGTATCTTTGTTTTCTTAATAAGAGAGAATGTATCTGATTATCATGTCGTATGTACCTGAGAATGAATCTATAGATGTGTATCATTTATGTTGAGATCATATTAAAGTAATCAAAGTTTGATTCTCTTGCAAAGTTGTTTATGTGGTTGGATGCGAGAAAAATAAAGAGTTTGAAAAAGAAGAAAAAGTTAAAAGTGATCTTTGTATTACGTTAAATCTTCAATTTATGCCCTAATCTCATGATTAATGGTAATTGTGAGATCGATGTGTAACAAACTTGGTATCCGAGCTTAGGCTGAGTTGTCAGGGACCATTAAGTTAGTAAGTTAGAGTCATAAGTGTGGCAGATAGTAGATATTATGATGTTAGCTCTAGGGATTTGAGTATTTGGATATCTTGGCCCAGTATCTGAGTACTTGGATCAACCAGTATCAAGCTACTCTGCCTATTCTTTCATGTATACCCTGGCTAGGTATACAATGGAAGGATGGTCTAGAGAGGAACCCTAGAAATATTAGGGTTAGAAATAAGATAAGTAACATGAATTAAGAGCATAAATATAAAATGAGATAGAACTTTCATTTCATATTGTTGTTTTATTGGAGATGAATAGAAGAGATCTTATATGTTTGAATTCAGATATTCAATATTTTGAAATATATATGGGTCTTTAAGATTTGTTGTACACTATGCAGTTTTAGCATTTATTGATTACATTCTTTGTATCAAGTAGATTAGAAATGATCTTTGAATGAGATTTTCTAAGTGGATAAGTTTTCTTCCACACATTTGAGATGAATAGGAGTTGAGTAATCCTGAGTAGCTCTTGGATTCAAGACTGCAGGTTCGGCCTGGTCTGATTGGTAGGATGCATTACTGGGATCTAATGACTCCTATTAGTAACATAATAAGAGTAAATTCTGGATAGATTAGATCCAAATTCTAGTATGAATGTATATACTCTAAGATTTTGAAGTATAAGGGAAAGACTGGGATAACTAAGAATCAGTTGGAACTGATATCTGAGATCCAACTTTAGGGCCTCATATGAGAAACCCTTAATTGGGAATAAAGGAACACGACATAAGGATCAGATTAAGTTTAATTATTATTATTATATGAACTCTAAATATGAAATATGGAAAAGATATGAGAAAAGTATGTAAGGGGCCAAGATAGTAAGAATCAATCATGAGGAATGGATTATATAACCGAGTATAATGTTTTTATGTACTCCAAAGAAAAAGGAAAATAGAAGAAAAGAGCTAAGTATACAATAAGTACATAGAAGTGAAGAGTCTTCAGAAGAGTTAAAGTGAAGAGAACTAGATGAGCATGTAAATCATAAAACAAGGATAAGAAACTTAGTTGAAACAAAGAGAAATGTTGGAAATAATGAGCTTGATTAAGGAATGAGGGTTATGATATAATTGAGAGCATGGAATGTATACCTTTATTGTGAAGTTAATACATTCATCCTTACTACCTTTGGATTCCAAGTCTCTATAGAACAACAAACTAGTTTCTAAAAGAAGAACAAAAGTGTAGCTAAATAAATGAATAAGTCATACAAAGGTAGACTATATTCAGGAAGGAAAAACTTGATTGAAAGAGAAACTATGTTTCACCCATGTATGAGTTGTTTGATTTAAAATGAAGGATATGTAATGTATTAAACATGAGGTGATACTAGTAGAGAGATTATTGATTTAGAATTTCAACTTCACATTAGTAGAAGGATAAAAGGAAATATATGCAACATGGTATACATGATCATACACATAAAAGAAGCAACATGATCATAAGAGAAAACTAGAAGTTAAAGATGACATGTGGAATAGTAGTATATGGTAAGGGGATTATGGAAAGTAAAGAAGGGTTTGAAACATAATGGAGTAATATAGATTATAAAAGAAAGAGGTTGCGAGATTCAAGAAAGTGCTAATTAGTCAAGTATCCCTGTTGATAATTAATTAAACCTACATATGAGAAATGTATTAATGAATGTTTGAAGATAAGAATTATAAGTCATAGAATCATCTTCTCTTTCATATCTTCCTTAATGAAAGCAATGTGGGAATGAAGTGATAAGAAAATGAATCATATATGATGCATAACCACCATTATAGAGACATCTAGTGAATGTAATAATGACACACAATATGATGATCAAACCCTAGCAGGGTAATTGAGAATGTAATCTATCTGAATGGCCAAGTAAGAGAAAGGAAATTCAATTGATAAGATAAGGAAGACTTTAGTAAAACTTGTGAGATCCAAAGTTTGACTTTCAAATTAAGGGAGCAAAGTCACATCACAATAACATCATGCTATTGATAAGGACCAAACCCTTGAATATTTAGAGTTGTAGTAGTTCAAGGGATGTCACTAGTGATTTGACCCTGAATACTAGCATCTCTATAAAACAAGATCATGAGATTTGCACTATGAGAAGTAAATTAGCAGTGATAGTAATCCATGGTTTAGAGATAGCTAATCTGAAAGGTAGATAAACAATATGGAAATGATTCAGAGTAAAGAGTAAGATATAAATTTGAAATGTAACAAGTGTGTTTTGAACAAAAGGAGAAATACAATATGAGTGAAGTGTGATATGAGATAAATTCATGCAGTGATAGCAAGAATGATGAATAATCTATGTGTACCTTGTATGTTTCAATTTTAGAAATGTTTAATCTACATGATTAAAATGAGAAGGATAAGTAGAAAAAAGTAAGTAGTAGTGAATGAGGAGAGAGATAAGAGAAAACAATGGCTTTTAGTAATATGTGAATTTGTTTTTAGAAGTATAATTTGTGGAAGACATATTAAGGGATGTAAATTGGTTCTACGTATGATTTCAGTGTATATGTGCAAGCAATATGTTAATTTTCAGGTGTCTAATATTTGTAGTCATTCATACCAGTAATCCATCTTAGTATTGTACAATTGTAGTATGGTGATATGGGTTGAATAATGATGGAACAAATGAAGGGTTACTCTGAAAAAGTTAGTCTTACCTATTCACTCATATGAATAGAAGGGATGATAACCATATTGTATTGATAAGTAACCCAATGAGGTATAGCTTGTTATACCTAGCTTTAATATAATTAAGTGATGGTAATTGGGTATGAATAGTCCTTGAATGAATAATACAATCATGGAGTACTTTGTTACTGTTGTTGAAACCCTAGTAAGCTGTAACCTGATGGTTACACCTTGAATTATGTGTGGGTTCATACTTGAGAATAGTATCGAATGTGATGGTAATGCTTCACCTTATGCATCCATGATACAATGGGGATGCCGTGAGTAGTATTGTACAATTTGTGTTGGATCTAGTCTTCCAACTCATGAGTGTTTTGCTATTTGAGTAGAACAATAGTAAAATTCAAAAGAACATGGTGAACTCTCTTTTGTGACTTAGAGGTAATATAGAACAATAGTACATATTGAGCCATATGAATTCAGATGGTTGGATCAGATTATCAATGTTGAGGTAACACCTCAAGAGTATGAAAATATTGAAATGGTTGTTTCTCTCTCTGCTATGATTGATTGTGGCATAGAGTATTTGTTTGTTGTCATTGAGAACTATTTGAAAAATGTTGTGATTAGAAAAGAAATGAAGGACTTTATGTTGAAAACTACATTCAGGTATGAAATACAAGAATGTAATGACATGTAAGATTTCAGAAGCTTAAAATAAACCCTGAATGTACTTTGTTTACGTATTTATGTTTCGAGGATGAAACTTTTTAAGGGGGTGAGAATTGTAATGAACACATTTGTGCTTAATTGGTAAACTAGGGTTTACCTGAATGATTACATGGTTGATTAGATTGAACATCGTTTAGACTTGTTTAATGATAGTTGATAACCTCCCATTTTGTGATGTTATCTTACTAGTTTTTTCTTAGTTTTCCATACTCTTTCTTAGATAAAATTATATAGAATAATTAAGTTTCCATTTTATCGTGAATATACCAATAAACTGATATTTTCCCCTTTCTTCCTATAGAAAAACACAAAAAAATTGCAAAAGAATTCAAACGGTCCCAAGACCGTATGAAGGCCAAACGGTACTAAGACCACATGAAGACCAAACGGTCCCAAGACCGAATGGAAGCAAAACGGTCCCAAGACTATATGAACCTAATGGTCCCAAGACCGTATGGAACCCAAATAGTCCCAAGATCGAACGAAGGCCAAACGGTCCCAAGACCGTATGAAGGCCAAACGGTCCCAAGATCGTATGAAGGCCAACCGACCCTAAGACCGTATGAAACCCAAATGGTCCCAAGACTGAACGAATGCCAAACGGTCCCAAGACTGTATGGAAGCCAAACGGTCCCAAGACCGTATGAACCCAAACAGTCTCCAAACCATTTGAATCCAAATAACTCAAGACCGTTTAAGACCCCTTTGGAGCCTATAAATAGGACCCAAGGGGTCCTCATTAGGCATCAATTCTTGGACATCCAGAGGCTGCCCCAATCACTCCAGACCTATTCATCCTTCATCCTTCGCCCCAAGGCTGTCGGTTCAAGATCCACATTCCATCCTCAAGCTACTTCCTCTCTCATCGACATAGAAGGTGGGAAGTGAAGGATTCTTCATTAAGGCAACCACATGGTGTGAAGATAGTTTCTCTCTACTCGAAGGGGTCAACCTTCCTCCCTCCTATGTGGAGATGATGCTTTCTTTCTCTCTTCCTGCCTCCTTTGTTCTTTCCATGAGCGAGTAGTCCCATACACTAGGGTACGAGGAGTAGCCCCGCTACCCATGTTTTCATTTCATACATTGTAATTCATGAGTTTGCAATAGAAAAATACTATATTTTCAGTTCAACATCAATCGTTTAATGAATGCTAGTTGCTTGATCACCAACTTGTGTTATCTATTATCTACTAGTGAAAATTGTCAATGTTTGTACTTTTAGATTCAAATATCGATTGCATGTTGGTCCTTGATGTATGTAGTCACCAAACATTTGTTCGGTACCTAGGAACATTTCTCAAGGAGTGGAGTAAACTCACCTCCATCGTTGTACTTTCATACTATGAAATGGAATCAGTGGACATATGAAAAGTATAACCTTGACAGGTTGAGGAACACACTTTGCGAGGGGAGTGATGCAAAGTAGGTTACCATTCATTTGGGGATGGCTGGCATTGCAATAGTCCCGCATTTCTCATAGTTAGTTATCTGAAAGGAAGCTAAGTCTACAAAGATACTAACTGTTTAGACCCTTTTCTTTGCAAGCCATGTTATTATGATGTATGTTTTGATCCATGCGTAGTGGTGGTGAAATCGATCACATCCTAGTGGTTTTCCAAACATCGTTTACAACCTCAAATTTACTTTTCTGCCATTCACTTTACTTTGCACTTTAGTTTAATCATCAAATCAACTCTTTGATCTAAATATCAACTTTCAAGTAGATAAGTAGAATTATTACGTTTTCCATCTTGTTAAACTCTTAACAAGACCGTTGTCTCGTGTATTCGACCCTTAATTGTACTACGATAAGACTTATACATATCTTAGCATACATGGGTGGAGATCTTATTATAGTACACGAAAGGCTAAACCTAGATACTTACTATCTCTAGGATTTTTAGTGGTGCACGCAACTCCACGTGAGTGGAGGCTGCATAAAAAATTGGCACCATTACCGGGGACAACATAACGGTTTAATTCCATTTTCCAACTTGCTAGTTGATTAGGATTTTACACTTTACCTTGATTATTACTTCCTATAACTTTTTGACCTCATCATTTCTCCACATCGTCTAAAGTGTGATTTTTCTTCTACTCAGGTAAAAAACGTGTATGCAACCTTTGCATAACATTGGATTCTCCCCTGAACCAGAGTACGACTCTGAGGTAGAATGAAGCTTCCACCGATGCCTTAGACTCAACTGCCAACGAGCCAGACAGATGGCTGAAGAACAACACCAGGCCTCTTTGGTGCTGGAAAGAGTCAACGTAGCCATATCAGCTCAAAGAGCACAACTCATTGTTGATACATGTGCTCAAATTCAAGCTGAAGTTCTGCTGAAGAGAAAGCCCATATCCATGCCGAAAATGAAGAAGCTACAATAGCTGCTCAACTTTTGATAAGGAACAAGCAGCTTCAGGATTACGTTGTTCCTAAGAACTCTAAAGATGATCACCCAGTCCAGCCACCTCTCATCAACGTTCCTAACTTTGAGATACAAACACAATGGATCCAAATTATGCAAGGCATCTCATTCTCTGGGAACGCTAGAAAGGATTGCATGGATCACCTGAAGTGATTCAAGACACTTTGTCGATTGGTACTACAAGCCGGAGCTACTAACGATGCAATCATGCTTGGACTTTTCAACTTTACTCTGTATGGAAGGGCATTGAGTTGGTATAACTCATTAGATGGAGAGCCAATCACCACTTGGGCTCCCTTGGAAGAAATGTTTTTGGAAAAGTTCTTTCCTCCCTCACTGACCTACCAAATTAGGGGACAAATCAACCAATTCTCCCAACTTCCTGGAGAATCTCTTGCAGAATCCTAGGAAAGGTTTAAGGAATTACTGAGGAAATGTCCACATCACAGAATCTCACAACATCAGCTCATAGAAACATTCTATAGAGGAGTATGTGGTGACATTAAGAAGTTCTTGGATTCCTCATCTGGGAGGAATTTCATGTGAAAGAATTATGAAGATGCCTAGAAGATTGTCAGATTCCTCATCTAATTGGGGAAGGCCATCTACCAGAGGAGTTCTAAAGGATTATAAAGCTAAAGAATCTGTACAGTTCAAAGCCATCGCCGAAGCTCTAAAAACCATAGCTCAAAAGCAACAAGTTCTTGAAACATCATTTGGGGAATACAATATAAAGAAGAACTCCCAGGTTCAACAAGTCAAAGCAGCTATCGAAACTTGTGAAGATTGTCATGCATCCGATCACCCCACATTATCATGTGGTCTCTTATACAATATAATGATGGATCTACAACCACCGCAACTACAATACGAACCAATTATTGAACATCTCGAGGATCAGCTACTAGAGCAAGTGAATTCTATCCAATCCATACCAGACCAAGTATATTATAATCCAGATCAACCAAGAAACCATCCCAATTTTCAGTATGGGAATCGTGCGGGAACTGCCAACCCGCAACATTAGACGCAAGGTGGGTCTTCCAATAGATTACCACCTATATTTCAAAGCAATTATAATCGGAATCAAGGAAATTATAGGGGTGGGCCTCAAAGGCTTATCTACCCAAGAAATTCTTCTACATACTACCCTCCGTTTCATCCACAATTGCAACAAACACAACTACAACAACCACAACAACCTCAATTACCAGCACCTCAGCAGCAACAACTGCAAGGGCAGCAGCAAGTTACACAATATCAATAAAAGAATGTTCCACCCCCGCCAACATATGAGTTATCCATGATTAGGCAAATGTTGCAATCTCAGAAGACCATGCTTTCCAATCAATAAGCCCAACCAAAGGTTGTGGAAACTCAATTGGCATAGATCACAGCCCAGCTGAAACCCCCAGTAGGTACTTTTGTTGGTCAGCCATAAATAAACCCGAGACACGATCAACGTAGACTGGAACAACTGAATGCAGTCACCCCAAGATCTGGTCGTGTCCTGGCTGAAGTCACCAATGTTATTCAAGAAGACAAAGATATAAGTGAAGTCAACCCAATTGCAAGCACAAATCAAGAAACTAAAAAATCTGTAGAGGCTGGGAAGGAAAAGGAAAAAGAGCAAGTTACCAAGGAACCAGAAGTCCCACTGTATAAGCCTAAGATACCCTACCCAAGTAGATTGAGAGAAACTAAACTGGAGACTAGATTCCAGAAATTCAAGAAAGCTATGAAGAAGCTATATGTCGATATTCCATTCATCGATGCTCTTTCAGAAATCCCGGCTTGGTCCAAATACCTGAAGACCTTACTATTAAAGAAATATATGACTGAAGAACATGAGACTGTCAAATTAGCCCAAACTACTTCTGACATCATTCTTAATAAGATGTCGAAGAAGTAGAAGGACCCTGGTTCTTTTGGCATCCAATGTTCTATCGGAAATACCTCTTGCAAGAAAGGACTACCCGATTTGGGGGCTAGCATATCCATTATGCCATTTTCCATGTGTCAAAGATTGGGCTTTATTGATTTACTACCCACAGCAATGACAATTCAATTGGCTGATTCTACCATCACTACACCTCTGGGTATTATTGAAGATATCCTATTAAGAGTAGGGAAAGACTCGTATGTTCCCTGTGACTTTGGTATTATGGATATAAAGGAAGACCTGCGATATCCAATAATATTTGGCAGACCCTTCCTTGCTACAACCAGAGCTCTAATCAATGTTGAAACTGGTACCATTACCTTAAGACTAGGAAAGGAAGCTGTTCAATTCAGAGTCTTTGACAGCTTAAAAGGTCCTAGCATCCACGAAGAAGTTTTTCTTCTCAAAGCAATTGATAAAATGTCTCAGTTAAAACAAGAACCTTCTAAACCACCTGATGATTTGGAAAACATCTTAACAAATCTAGAAGTTGAATTCTCAACTGACGAACTGGTTTAGCAATGTCTGCAATACCTTGAACAAGCCGAAAAAACCCCCGAAGCTACCTTTGAGGAGTTGAAATCTGTCTCCACTTTGGAAACCACAGAAGTACCCAAGACACCTGAAATGAAAGCACTACTAGTTGGGCTCAAGCATGTCTTCCTTGATGAAGAAAAATTATGTCTGGTCATTATCAGTTCCACTTTAAAAGACGACCAAGAAGAAAGATTACTTATTGAATTAAGAAAGCACCAGAAAGTCATTGGACACAAGATGACTAACCTAACGGGAATAAATCCAGCTCTGTGCATGCACAGATTACCCATGGTAGAAGAGTTTAAACCTTCACAGGAACACCATAGGAAACTAAACCCAAATAACAAAGAGGTGGTTCAGCTTGAGGTTCTTAAACTCCTACAAGCCGGTGTCATTTATCCAATTTCCGATTCTCAGTGGGTTAGTCTGGTCCAAGTAGTCCCTAAAAAGGGGGGAACCACTATCATTTTGAATGATAAAAATGAACTGGTGCCCACAAGGGCTGTCACCGAATGGAGGATGTGTATCGATTATAGGAAACTAAACAAGGCAACAAGAAAAAATCATTTCCCTCTACCTTTCCTTGATGAGGTCCTCGAACGTCTAGCCCACCAAAAATTCTTTTTCTATCTTGACAGTTATTCAGGGTTTTGTCAAATTTCAATACACCCTGAAGATCAAGAAAAGATGACTTTTACTTTCCCCTTCGGAACTTATGTCTTTAGAACGATGCCTTTTGGACTATGTAATGCACCCGCAACATTTCAGAGGTGTATGTCTTCCATATTTGCAGGATTAACTGAGTCCATCATGGAAGTTTTCATGGATGACTTTTTAGTTTATGTGGACTCTTTTGACAACTATTTGCTTAACCTCAGTAGAGTGCTACAAAGATGCGAGGAAACAAATTTGATCCTTAATTGGGAAAAGTGTCATTTTATGGTGACAGAAGGAGTTGTCCTCAGGCATATAGTGAGCGAAAGAGGGATTGAAGTAGACAAAGCAAAGATAGATGTAATTTCAAAACTGACACCATCAAAAGACATCAAGGGAGTACGAGCCTTTTTGGGCCATGCCAGATTTTATCATAGATTTATCAAAGATTTTTCAAAAATAGCAAAGCCCATGACTCACTTGTTGACCAAACATGTGGATCTTAATTTTGATCAAGAATGCTTACACAGTTTCAGGACTTTAAAGAATGCCCTAGTTTTTGCACCTATACTAAGAGCCCCTGATTGGTCGCAACCCTTCGAGATAATGTGTGACGCCAACGACTACACTATCGGGGTATTACTAGGACAGAGAATAGATAAGAAACCCTATGTGATATACTATGCATAAAAAATGCTTGATGAAGCCCAAAAGAACTACACAACTATAGAAAAAAAAGTTATTGGCAGTCATCTACGCTTTTGAAAAATTCCGTTCTTATCTAATCAGATCAAAAGTCATAGTATACGCATATCATTGCCGAATAAGATATCTGATCTAGAAACATGATGCAAAACCCAGACTTGTTCACTGGGTATTGATGCTTCAAGAATTCAATTTGGAAATAAAAGATAAAAGTGGGGTAGAAAATGTCATCACCGACTACTTAAGTCGTATTGAGCCTCAGGACAAAGACAATATACCTATCTGAGTTTCTCTACCCGACGATCAACTCTTGAAAATTGCCACCAGATTTCCTTGGTACGGCGATATAGTAAACTATTTGGCTATAGGAATTGTCCACCTTGTTTCTTCCTACCATGATAGAAATAAATTTCTTCATGACGTCAAGCAATATTATTGGGATGAACCATATCTTTTCCGCTTATGTGCAGGCCGATTATTCTGCCGCTGTCTCCCTGACGAAGAAATTATTCTAGTCTTAGAACACTGTCATTCTGGCCCCACTGGAGGGCGCATGAGTTTGCAGAAGACCACCCTTAAAGTCCTACAATCAGGATTCTTCTGTCCTACAATAGCGAAGGATGCCCATGAACTTGTCCAATCTTGCAATAAATGTCAACTGTCTGGAGGGATATCGAAACGTAATGAAATGCCACTAACTCTGTGGTAGTAGATCAAACTTTTTGATGTATGGGAGTAGACTATATGGGTCCATTTCCCCCATCTTATGGATTCTCTTATATTTTGGTTGTTGTGGACTATGTTTCCAAATGGGTAGAAGCTATACCCATTGTATCTTATGAATCTAAGCCAGTGATTAAGTTGTTCAAGGATATCATCTTTCCTAGATTCAGAGTCCCTAGAATAGTTATATCTGATGGGGGGTCACATTTCTTAGAAAGAAGCTTCGAAGCTCTTCTGCGAAGATACAGAGTAAAACATAAGGTCGCTACGCCTTATCATCCGCAGACTAGCAGCCAAGTTGAAGTCTCAAATAGACAATTGAAGTCTATGTTAGAGAAAACTGTCAACAGAAACCGCATGGATTGGTCCACCAAACTTCCTGATGATCTTTGGGCATATCATACTGCTTACAAAATACCAATAGGAACAACACCGTTTCGTTTGGTGTATGGGAAGTCATGCCATCTCCCAGTTGAATTAGAACACAAAGCATGGTGGGCCATTAAACAATTGAATTTTGATTTCAAAAGTGTCAGTGAATACAGACAACTTCAATTACAAGAACTAGAGGAACTACGAATGAATGCCTATCAAAGTGCTAGGATCTACAAAGAAAAAACCAAGATGTGGCATGATGGCCACCTTAAGAGGAAAGATATCATTGTCGGAGATAAAGTCCTTCTTTTTAATTCCAGACTCAAAATGTTTCCTGGGAAATTCCGCACAAAATGGTCTGGGCCATTTACCATCAAGCATATCTATCCAACTGGAGTTGTCATCATCTTTGATGACAATGGAGGAGAAAGGATTGTTAATGGTCATAGACTGAAGAAATACTATACTCCTGTCGATAAAACTCCAAGACAAACCATTGAGATTCATGATCCAACTACATCAACCTAACCAAACCAGAACTTTATCGAGCCTGCAACGTAAAACCAAAGCGCTACTTGGGAGGCAACCCAAGAACTCAGTATCACTTTTCCATTTTATTTTGTTTAGTTTTGACAATTTTCTATTTTTCTTAAATGATTATTTTAAACTTATCATCTCTATTCAGAAAATATAAAAACCAAAAACCAAAATAATCTTATCCTAACGGTTTCGAAACCGTTTGGTCCTCATGGTCTCAAAATTGTTTGGACTCAAACAGTCTCGAAACCGTTTGGACCCAAACGGTCTTGAAACCGTTTGATCCAAACGGTCTCAAAACTGTTTGAACCCAAACGGTCTCAAAACCATTTGCTCATGAGAATTTATACTACCACCCCTCGTTTTCCTATAAATATCGCCCGACCCCCTCCCTTTTTCATTCCCTTAGTTTCTCAAAATTTCTCTCTCGCATGATTCCTGTTACATTCCTCCCATTCTCCTGCTCCTACACGATTACCACCTCCATCACCTCTCGTGCTCTCTGTTCACGTTGTTCCATTCTACGTTCCCCACCGTCTCCGTGAACTTTCGTGGACGTTGTACCATCCTTCTCTGCCGTTTCACTCTCTTCACTACTAGCAGCAAGGTAGACTACAAAAAATGTCACTGTTGCCTTCGTCACTGATGCTACACTATATTTCACGTCATTCTTTTCATCGCCACTGTTATCATTGTTGTCTCCGCTATCTCCGCTGCCGATGCCTGCGTCGCAGGTGCCATTTGCACCATTTTCGCCACAACTTCAGTCACTCGCCGCCTCTGCCGCTTCACCTTCCTAATGGTTTCATCTCATACGGTCTTGAACCAAACAGTCTAGCAAACCATTTGGTTGAAAAACCATTTACAACCCAAACGGTCTTGAAACATCATTTACAACCCAAATGATCTTGAAACCGTTTGGACCCAAACAGTCATAAAACCGTTAAAAAAGTGTCTTATAACCATTTGGAACTAAACGGTCCTGAAACCGTTTGGACCCAAACGGTCCACAAAAATGTTTGGACCGAAACGGTCTTGCAAACCGTTTGGTTCTTTCACAACCTAAAAAACAATGAAATTTACACAATGTTGCATTTTCTTTTCATAAATCTATTATCTTTACAATTTCAATCTTTTCTAACATACGTGATCTCTTATTTAAACTTTCCAGAATGGCATCACCAGCAAAAGAAATTGTTGACTCCCACGTCTGGACCAGAGAAGAGCTCCTAGCGTGTCGCTCCAAGCTTCAACGCATCCTTGACATATGCAAAAAAACTGGAAAGACTCCATCAAAAGTTAACTTGCCCAAGGTCATCCATGCCCTTGAGTGAGTCAACAAATGTTTAGCAGAAGATCCTATCGAAGAAATTGAAGAGATCTCCTCCATTGATGAAGGCTCAGAGTACGCACCAAATTCCGAGGAGGAATCCACACCTACAAACCAACAAGGCAAAAGGAAGGCCCAGGCAGCCACTGAAGAAAGACCCACCAAAAGGCGGGCACAGAAGCAAGTTTGACCCTCCACTGCGAGGGAACGAATCCTGGCAGGACATGCCACCCCTACTGCTTCCATTCCTTCTACCACCACCGTAGAACCAGCATTAGTTGATCTGTACATCCAAAACCTCCCAGTGGTGACAAAGTACTGCGACCAACAAAGTGTGTCTGCTCCAACGTACTGAAGAAGATGGGAATATACGACAGAGTTCTCTCCTTGCTCGACAACATGAATATCTCAAAACTCTGCTTTGTCGCAAAAAATTCTTATGTTGAGCCCACGACAGAGTTCTTCAAATACCTCAACAAATAAACCATGGACGTAAAGGATAAATGGAAGGATGGAGGTGACCGCAGGCTTGTAACCTCAGTTTTTGGAAACAAAGTTGTCTTGACTGAGAACACACTGAATGAGATCTTTATCGACAACCAGGATCAACTACAAAAGGCTAAAACGGTAGGCCTGGACCACTCCCAGTTCAACAACCACACCTTTTGGAAGTCCTTGACGGGGATCCCAACCTACGAGGTGAAGACTTGCAAGGCCTCTAACATACATTCTGGCGTGGTGCGCACTATGCAAATAATCATTACAGGTGCCATATTCCCCAGGACAGAGAGTGGGAACGTTATTATTTCCAATCTCTTTATCCTATGGTCCATTCTCAAAGGGCTATCGGTCAACATCGGACGACATCTGATACATAAGCACTTAGCTTACACCCTTGGAAAAGAAATCTACATGGGCGGTCACATAACATCAATTCTGAAATATCTTAAGATGGACAGACCACTTCCCAAGTGAACAGTGATAAAAGGCGACATCCTAACAAATGATCAGAGTCTAAAGAACTCATATATCATAAAGGAGAAGGATTCCAAACTTCATTATATCTTTTACCCAACTGTCAAAGTATCTCGGACACTGCTACCGCTTCTAGAATTGGCTGACTATGACAAAGAAAAGCTTCTCTTCACTGAAGAGGAGCTTTCCAACCTCCTAGACATGGTCAAAGAAAATGATAAAAAAGTAAAGACAGGGCAGACAGAGCATAGCGTCACTTCCCCAGCAACAAGGCTACAGAAAATACCAGTGACACAACTTTCAAAACTTCACCTACAGCAACAACAGTAGTCGGGGATGCCCACATCAAAGATCAACCTAGCGGCAGACCCACCACACAGTGCAGAGAACATAGTAAACCCAACACAAGAACCCTTCATCTTTGATCTGGATGTTGGATTTACCTCTACAAACACCGCCACCACACTACCACCTTCCACTATTTTGCCATCCACCACTTTTCCACCATTTTCCACAATAATGCCCACCATGATTTCTTTCTCCGCAACCACAACTTCACCCACATCTTTTGCCTCACTCATTTTCTCCTTGGGCATCCCATTCTCCACCTCAACACCCGATCTCACCTTCACTTCAACCACTTTTCCCTCGACATTCTCGGTTCCACCTTTTTCACCTGAGATATCACCACCGTTCTCATCCACCACCACCCCGATACCGCTGGTGACTCCATCCACAGTCACCACACAGTTCGCGGGTCCATCAATAGTGTCTCTTTCGCAAGGCACTACCACCTTCCCACCTCGACCCCAACCATCCCACCCATCCATCTCTGGGGTCCCCTTTTCAAAAGTCAGTGAGGAATTCAGACGTCAATTTGATGCCATTTGAAACCTCCTCACCGACCCTGCTAACATATTACAATCCATTTTTTCCTGTGTGCAGGGGCTTGCTACACAGGTCTCCAAGATCAATGAGCGGAACCACGCCTTACAAGGCATCCTCTCAAGTATTCAACAAAGGCAGGAAGCAGCAGCCAAGCAAGTCGACCGCATCGACGAGCACTTAAAACACCTGCCAGAGTTGGTACTTGAGATGTAAGGCCAATAAGAAGTGTTGGCTCAGCAAGTTGACAGGGTCTCTAAGAAAACTCAACCTTTGCCTGAGACCCTACACGAGCTTTAGAAATAACAAACTTCCCTAAGCACATGCTTGGACGACATCAACAACAACCTCATGCAGCTCATCTATCGCCAAGAGGAGCAATCAACTGATGAAATCAATCATCTACGTGCACAAGTAACAGATTTATCAGCAAGAATCCCTTCTGCCAAAGTGAGATATACTGATATGAAAGAAAGTCACGACGCACTGCTTGAAACCCACGAGCACGTGCAAGTGGCACTCGTGAAATAAAAGCTATCCATCGACAGTGCAAGAAAACGTCAATCAAGAAGATAAAAGATAAGGTAGCGGATGATGATGAAGATGAAAGCAAGGATGATGATGAGGATTCTGATTCCTCAGATGACTCCAATGACGACAAATCCTCCTCAGATGATCAACCTGATGACCCAAGCAATGCTGGAGAGGGCACCAGCCAAGGGGCAGAACCTGCCGACAAGGGAAATAATAGAGACCACCAAGAAGATGGAAACAAAGATACCAAGTCCCCCGATAATAATGACAATGTAACAATGGCATATGGGGATCAATTCTTTAACTTATTAGATATGGGATCCCTAGGGGATGCTGCAAAAGAAGTCGCTTTTGCTGAGTTTCAACAATGCATAATGGAAACCAGCATAAGCCCACCCACAACAACCATTCATCAACATTCTGCTCCAGAGCAATCTACACCCCTCCCCCCAGAATAGGAGGAATCCGACAGAGTGAGTCTCGACACAGATGATAGACTTGACTCTGGAGATGACTCTAAAAAAGATGAAGATCTGCCTCAACTTTTGGACGATAGCGAGCAGATTTCACTTCCTCCACCACAAGACCTTCCCCAGCCGCCACCTCTACCTAACAAAATGCATGACCTAGACATGGCGGCCATCTCTACATTAGATGTTCAAGACATCTTAATCCTGAACACTATTGTAGATGATGCTATGAACGGGGGGGACATCATCTACAACAATACAAAGACAAAGCACAAGTTGACACAAGAAGACTTCTATATCCTCCTTCGACCACAATCGACGGTGAAGATGGCTATCTTCCGTGTCCTCCTTGCCAACTATATTGAGGAATTCTGGAGCCCAAAAAAGTTGCAGCCTATTTTCAACACTTTGCCTGCTCTATCCTTAAGCTTATTACATAAGGACTTACGGGCTAAGTCCATTGAGCGACTGCAAACTGGCCTTGCATGAAAGGCACGCTACATTTCAGTGCCCTTTAGAGTTTTTGACCACTGGCTGCTAATGATTGTCGACACCGAGGCCCGTGACGCCAAGGTGTACAACTTCTGCGCCAGTGAGCTGAAGGTCAGACACATTAATTTTGCTGGTTTAGAAGCCAGAGAAGCACGATGCATTCCTTTCCGGCTTCTCAAAGTAATATGGTCTGCCTGCCCATATCTTCGACATGGTTGGAACCAACCTTGGTTCCAAATCATCAACCCAACAGTCCAAACATTAGAAGGTTCAGGGGATTGCGCTTTCTGTACTATAAGATTCACAAAAGCACTCAATAGACAAATCCCATTTACCAAGTTAGCCACAGAGGATATGCACTCTCTATGCGGACGTTACTCCATGGAGCTTATCTGCGATAGACGGTTCTTCAAGGACCCAACTATGGCACAAGACGACGTCCCTCGATACCTTATTTCTGCTATCCAACGTCTGCAAAAGCGTCCATATAGAACAATTCTAAAGGAGTTGGAGAAAAAGCAACAACAGACCGCCAAGGTCCCAGAACAACGCCATTGGGACCCTTATACTTTTGATATGGCAGATGACAAGGGGGACATCAATTTGTTAACTAGGGCCACCATCAATAGATTATCCCAACAAATGGTACCTCTATCTGCCATACCACCAATGTTTCCCAACTTTGACCTTGATGCATGTAAGAGTCTGTCTAATAATGAACTCAGACTCATCATGTCTCAACTTTATGCAGAGAACGATGAGCTTGTTTTCCTCGAAGGGAACATCCTAGTAATGGTAGATTCACTCCGTGAAATCGTACAGATGAAAGGTTCTTTATCCGTGAGCTTGATGACTACATACCAATTTCTCCTCGCACGGGACCTACCTACGGTTTATATGGCATCAAAATACATGAAGGATGATCTACTAGGGTCAAAGAACTTCGAAACCATGGAGCCACTTATCTCATATCTTCAACATTCAACTCCAAAGTTCATAATGCTTCCTTTTCTACACTCTGAGCACTGGATGCTACTGGCAACAAACCTACATGAAGGAACGACAATCATCTATAATAGTTCCGACAGCCAATTTGATCCAAACCAAAATCAATATGTTGTGACAACAAAGACGCCCATGGAGGAAGTCGCGAAGGACTATGCTGAACGACTACATGATCTTCTCGACAAGCACACAAAGGCATACAACAACGATCATTTTCACCGCCCAGCCTTCAGCCACAGATGTCCCCAGCAGATCAGAGAATCTAATGACTGTGGTTTCCACGTCCTTTATTGGATGTATACCCTTACTGTCCTCGGTAAGAACATGGGGGACATGAAGGACGTGAATTATCACGCTTTACATGGAAAGTTTGCAGCTAATCTCCTATGATCGTATGGAGAAAACAAGGGATTAACAGAACCGTGATACCCTTGCCCATGTACTTCTCAACCTATCACCTTGACACTCTGAGGACAAAGTGGATGATAAGTTGGGGGGAGGTACACTGGGCAAGGGTGAGGTATTATTTTCAAACCTTCTACTCTCCACTCTTTCTTTTACTTTCGTATAATTTCTTTTCTTTTTCTGACAATTAGTTCTTTTAATAATTTCTTTGATAGAATAACTGTTGTACATAAGTAAACATTCATTTTGGAAAAGGGACACCTCTAGCTAAATTATAGACAAAGTAGTCCTCAGAAGCAATTAAATAAGTAACATGTAGGCACGTAATGGCGAATTAATAAATCACTTTCATACTCGATTCCCATACTTTTGCTTCAATTCTACGTCAGACTCTCCACAGGTTAGCATCGTGGACAAAACAAGCCAAACGCTCTCAAGGACGAGAGGAAACCACGAGAAATCCAAGTCAAGGAACCTCGTAGGTGGACCACCAAGTAAAAAAAAATTGAAACAAGTGCATGTCGGGAAACTCAAAGGAACAATTTTCTTCTTTTCAAAAAGAGGCTTGGTAGCCTAAATAAAATCCCTAAAATACCCAATTCCTAAACCGGTGAGTATATGAATAAAAGACAGAGTGTTGAATAAAAACATGAGAGTTGTGTCATGCATAAGGACCTATATGAAGAGACAATAAAGGTCTTGCCCAGCTGGTACATTCAGCTGCCCTCACAAAGGAAGATGTATCATGCCCGGTAGTGAGATCCTAAGGTCTCCAAATATATGAAAGCTGATAAAGGTCTCGCCCGCCCGGTACATTCAGCTGCCCTCACAAAGGCAGATGTGTCACACTCGGTAGTGAGATCCTAAAAATATAGATAACCCCCCCCCCCCTTCGAAGGGTGTATTACATAGAAAGCCTTCAAGCCAACCCTCGTACCCATCTTAGCTTCCGGTAGGATCTACAAAGAAGTATAAAAATACTTAGAGTCAAAGACGTGCAAAAAATGTGATTAAGGAAAAGGTGGTCCCAATGCGAGTTATGTGACACAGAAGAAACCTGAGACCCACACAACTATCGATACCTAAAAGAGTAAGTGCAAGTAGAAGCCCCGATAAGACCCTGGGAGATCTCTGGTTTAGAATTGAAGCAAGAATATGGAAATCTTCACTAAATAAAATTGCCTCGCCACTACGTGCCTTATCTCTATCCAGCTTGAGGACAAGCTAGACTCTAAGTTAGGGGGGTGATAACCTCCCATTTTGTGATGTTATCTTACTAATTTTTTCTTAGCTTTCCATATCTTTCTTTGATAAATTAGATAGAATAATTAACTTTCCATTTTATTGTGAATATACCAATAAACTGATATTTTCCCCTTTCTTCTTACAGAAAAACACAAAAAAATTGCAAAAGAACTCAAACGGTCCCAAGACCGTATGAAGGACAAATGGTCCCGACAATGCATGAAGACCAAATGGTACCAAGACCGAATGGAAGCCAAACGGTCCCAAGACCGTATGAACCTAATGGTCCCAAGACCGTATGGAACCCAAATGGTCCCAAGACCGTATGAAGGCCAAATGGTCCCAAGATCGTATGAAGGCCAAACGGTCCCAAGACCGTATTAAGGCCAACCGGTCCCAAGGTCGTATGAAACCCAAACAGTCCCAAGACCGAACAAAGGCCAAACGGTCCAAAGACCATATGGAAGCCAAACGGTCCCAAGACCGTATGAACCCAAATGGTCTCCAAACTGTTTGAATCCAAATAACTCAAGACCGTTTAAGACCCCTTTGGAGCCTATAAATAGGACCCAAGGGGTCCTCATTATGCATTAATTCTTGGACGTCCAGAGGCTACCCAAATCACTCTAGAGATGTTCATCCTTCATCCTTCGCCCCAAGGCTGCCGATTCAAGATCCACATTCCATCCTCAAGCTACTTCCTCTCTCATCAACATAGAAGGTGGGAAGTAAAGGATTCTTCATCAAGTCAACCACGTGGTGTGAAGATAGTTGCTCTCTACTCCAAGGGGTCGACCTTCCTCCCTCCTACGTGGAGATGATGCTTTCTTTCTCTCTTCCCACCTCCTTCTTTGTTCTTTCCATGAGCGAGTAGTCCCATACACTAGGGTGTGGGGAGTAGCCCCTCTACCCATGTTTTCATTTTATACATTGTAATTCATGAGTTTGAAATAGAAAAATACTATCTTTTCGGTTCAGGATCAATCGTTTAATGAATGATAGTTGCTTGATCACCAACTTGTGTTATCTATTATCTACTAGTGCGAATTGTCTACATTTGTACTTTTAGATTTGAATATCGACTACATGTTGGTCCTTAATGTATGTAGTCACCATACATTTGTTCGGTATCTAGGAATGTTTCTCAAGGAGTGGAGTAAACTCACCTCCATCGTTGTACTTCCATACTATGACAATGGAATCAGTTTACGTATGAAAAGTATAACCTTGACAGGTTGAGGAACACACTTTGCGAGGGGAGTGATGCAAAATAGGTGACCATTCATTTGGGGATAGCTGGCATTGCAATAATCCCACGTTTCTCGTAGTTAGTTATCCAAAATGAAGCTAAGTCTATAAAAATACTAACTATTTAGACCCTTTTCTTTGCAAGCCATGTTATTATGATGTATGTTTTGATCCATGCATAGTGGTGGTGAAACTCGATCACATCCTAGTCGTTTCCCAAACATCATTTACAACCTCAAATTTACTTTTCTACCATTCACTTTACCTTGCATTTAGTTTAATCATCAAATCAACTCTTCGATCTAAATATCAACTTTCAAGTAGATAAGTAGAATTATTACGTTTTCCATCTCGTTAAACTCTTAAAAAGACCGTTGTCTCATGGATTCAACCCTTAATTGTACTAGGATAAGACTTCCACGTATCTTAGCATACGTGGGTGGAGATCTTATTATAGCACCCGAAAGGCTAAACTAGAGACTTACTATCTCTAGGATTGTTAGTGGTGCATGAAACTCCACACGAGTGGAGGCTCCATCAAAAATTGGCGTTGTTGCTGGGGACAACGGAACGTTTTAATTCCATTTTCCAACTTGCTAGTTGATTAGGATTTTACACTTTACCTTGATAATTACTTCATATATCTTTTTGACCTCATCATTTCTCCACATCATCTAAAGTGTGATTTTTCTTCTACTCAGGTAGAAAACATTGCATAACATTGGATTCTCCCTTGAACCAGAGTATGACTATGAGGTAGAATGAAGCTTCCACCGACACATTAGACTCAACCGCCAATGAGCCAGACAGATGGATGAAGAACAATGCCAGGCCGCTTTGGTGCTGGAAAGAGTCAACGCAGCCATAGCAGCTCAAAGAGAACAACTCATCGCTGATACACGTGCTCAGATTCAAGATGAAGTTCATGCTAAAGAGCAAGACCGTATCCATGCCAAAAATGAAGCAGCTACAAAAGCTTCTCAACTTTTGATAAGGAACAAGTAGCTTCAGGATTACACTATTCCTAAGAACTCTAAAGATGGTCACCCAGTCCAGCCACCTCTCATCAACGTTGCTAACTTTGAGATCTAAACATAATGGATCCAAATTATGCAAGGCATCTCATTCTCTAGGAACGCTAGAGAGGATTGCATGGATCACCTGAAGAGATTCAAGACACTCTGTCGATTGGTACCACAGGCCAGAGCTACTAACGATGTAATCATGCTTTGACTTTTCAACTTTACTCTGTATGGAAGGGCATTGAGTTGGTATAACTCATTATATGGAGAGCTAGTCACCACTTGGGATCCCTTGGAAGAAAAGTTTTTGGAAAAGTTCTTTCCTCCCTCACTGACCTACCGGATTAGGGGACATATCAACCAATTCTCCCAACTTCCTGGAGAATCTCTAGCAGAATCCTGGGAAAGATTTAAGGAATTACTGAGGAAATGTCCACATCACGGAATCTCACATCATCAGCTCATAGAAACATTCTATAGAGGAGTAAGTGATGAAATTAAGAAGTTCTTGGATTCCTCATTTGGGGGGAATTTCATGCAAAAGAATTATGAAGATGCCTGGAAGATTGTCACACTCAGAGCTGAGAACCAATCTAATTGGGGAAGGCCATCTACCAGAGGAGTTCTAAAGGTTTGTAAAGTTAAAGAATCTGTAGAGTTGAAAGCCATCGCCGAAGCTCTAAAAACCATTGCTCAAAGGAAATAAGTTCTTGAATCATCGTTTGGGGAATATGATAGAAAGAAGAACTCCCAGGTTCAACAAGTCAAAGCAGCTATCAAAACTTGCAAAGCTTGTCATGCATCTGATCACCCCACATTATCATGTGGTCTCTTATACAATGTAATGATGGATCTACAACCACCACAACTACAATATGAACCAATTATTGAACATCCCGAGGATCAGCTACCAAAGCAAGTGAACTCTATCCAATCCATACCAGGCCAAGTATATTATAATCCAGATCAACCAAGAAACCATCCTAATTTTAAGTATGGGAATCCTGTGGGAACTGCCAACCCACAGCATCAGACGCAAGGTGGGTCTTCCAATAGATTACCACCTGGCTTTCAAAGCAATTATAATTGAAATCAAGGAAATTATTGGGGTGGGCCTCAAATGCTTATCTACCCAAGAAATTCTTCTACATACTACCCTCCGTTGCATCCACAATTGCAAAAAACTCAACTACAACAACCACAACAACCTCAATTACCAACACTTCAGCAGCAACAACCGCAAGGGCAGCAACAAGTTACACAATATCAACAAAAGAATGCTCCACCCCAGCCAACAGATGAGTTATCCATGATTAGGCAAATGCTACAATCTCAGCAGAACATGCTTGCCAATCAATAAGATCAACAAAAGGTTGTGGAAACTCAATTGGCACAGAACGCAGCCCAGCTGAACCCCCCAGTAGGTACTTTTGCTGGTCAGCCAGAAATAAAACCCGAGACATGATCAACGCAGACTGGAACAACTGAATGCAGTCACCACAAGATCTGGCCATGTCCTTGTTGAAGTCACCAATGTTATTCAAGAAGACGAAGATATAAGTGAAGTCAACCCAATTGCAAGCACAAATCAAGAAACAAAAAAATCTATAGAGGTTGGGAAGGAAAAGGAAAGAGAGCAAGTTACCAAGGAACCAAAAGTCCCACTGTATAAGCCTAAGATACCCTACCCAGGTAAATTGAGAGATATTAAATTGGACACTAGATTCTAGAAATTCAAGGAATCTTTGAAGAAGCTATATGTCGATATTCCATTCCTCGATGCTCTTTCTGAAATCCCAGCTTGGTCCAAATACCTGAACACCTTACTATCAAAGAAATATATGACTAAAGAACATGAGACTGTCAAATTAGCCCAAACTACTTCTGACATCATTCTTAATAAGATGCCAAAGAAGCAGAAGGACCCTGGTTCTTTTGGCATCCAATGTTCTATCGGAAATACCTCTTGCAAGAAAGGACTAGACGATTTGTGGGCTAACATATCCATTATGCCATTTTCCATGTGTAAAATATTGGGCTTTACTGATTTACTACCCACAACAATGACAATTCAATTGGCTGATTCTACCATCACTACACCTCTGGGGATTATTAATGATATCCCAGTAAGAGTAGGGAAAGACTCGTATGTTACCTATGACTTTGTTATTATGGATATAAAGGAAGACCTACGATATCCAATAATATTTGGCAGACCCTTCCTTGCTACAACCAGAACTCTAATCGATGTTGAAGCTGGCACCATTACCTTATCACTAGGAAAGGAAGTTGTTCAATTCAAAGTCTTTGACAGCTTAAAAGGTCCTAGCATCCACAAATAAGTTTTTCTTCTCAAAGCAATTGATAAAATGTCTCAGTTAAAACAAGAACCTTCTGAACCATCTGATGATTTGGAAAATGTCTTAACAAATCCAGAAGATGAATTATCAACTGACGAACTGGTTCAACAATGTCTGCAATACCTTGAACAAGCCAAAGAAACCCCAGAAGCTACCTTTGAGGAGTTGAAATCTGTCACCGCTTTTGAAACCGCAGAAGTACCCGAGACACCTGAAATGAAAGCCCTACCAGTTGGGCTCAAGCATGTCTTCCTTGACGAAGAAAATTTATGTCTGGTCATTATCAGTTCCACTTTAATAGACGACCAAGAAGAAAGATTACTTTTTGAATTATGAAAGCACAAGAAAGTCATTGGATATAAGATGACTGACCTAACGGGAATAAATCCATCTCTATGCATGCACATATTACCCATGGTAGATGAGTTTAAACCTTCACGGGAACACCAGAGGAAACTAAACCCAAATCTTAAAGAGGTGGTTCACCTTGAGGTTCTTAAACTCCTAAAAGTTGGTGTCATTTATCCAATTTCCTATTCTCAGTGGGTTAGTACGGTCCAAGTAGTCCCTAAAAAGGGGGGAACTATTGTCATTTTGAATGATAAAAATGAACTGGTGCCCACAAGGACTGCCACTGGATGGAGGATGTGTATCGATTACAGGAAACTAAACAAGGCAACAAGAAAAGATCATTTCCCTCTACCTTTCCTTGATGAGGTCCTCGAACGTCTAGCCCACCAAAAATTATTTTTCTATCTTGATGGTTATTCAAGGTTTTATCAATTTCCGATACACCCTGAATATCAAGAAAAGATGACTTTTACTTGCTCCTTCAGAACTTATTCCTTTTGAAGGATACCTTTTGGACTATGTAATGCATCTGCAACATTTCAGAGGTGTATGTCTGCCATATTCATAGGATTAACTGAGTCCATCATGGAAGTTTTCATGGATGACTTTTCAATTTATGGGGACTCTTTTGACAACTGTCTGCTTAACCTTGGTAGAGTGCTACAAAGATGCGTGGAAACAAATTTAATCCTTAATTGGGAAAAGTGTCATTTTATGGTGACAGAAGGAGTTGTCCTCGGGCATCGAGTGAGTGAAAGAGGGATTGAAGTGGACAAAGCAAAGAGAGATGTCATATCAAAACTGACACCACCAAAAGCCATCAAGGGAGTACGGGCCTTTTTGGGCCATGCCGGATTTTATCAAAGATTTTTCAAAGATTTTTCAAAAATATCAAAACCCATGACTCACTTGTTGACCAAAGATGTAGATTTTAATTTTGATCAAGAATGCTTACACAGTACAGGACTTTCAAGAATTCCCTAGTTTCTGCACCTATACTAAGAGCCCCTGATTGGTCACAACCCTTCAAGATAATGTGTGACGCCAGCGACTACGCTATCGGGGCAGTACTAGGACAGAGAATAGATAACAAACCCTATATGATATACTATGCATCAAAAAGGCTTGATGAAACCCAAAAGAATTACACAACTACAGAAAAAGAGTTCTTGGCTGTCATCTACACTTTTGAAAAATTCCATTCTTATCTAATTGGATCAAAAGTCATAGTATACACAGATCATTCTGCAATAAGATATCTGATCCAGAAACAAGATGCAAAACCTAGACTTATTCACTGGGTATTGATGCTTCAAGAATTTGATTTGGAAATAAAAGATAAAAGTGGGGTAGAATATTTTGTCGCGGACCACTTAAGTCATATTGAGCCTCAGGATGAAGACAATATACGTATCCGAGCTTCTCTACCCAACGATCAACTCATGAAAATCACCACCATATTTCTTTGGTACGCCAATATAGTAAACTATCTGTCTACATGAATTGTCCACCCTGCTGCTTCCTACCACGATAGAAAGAAATTTCTTCATGACGTCAAGCAATATTTTTGGGATGAACCATATCTTTTCCGCTTATGCGCAAATGGATTATTCAACCATTGTCTCCCTGAAGAAGAAATTATTCCAATCTTAGAACACAGTCATTCTGGCCCCACTGGAGGGCACATGAGTTCACAGAAGAGCACCCTTAATGTCCTACAATCAGGATTCTTCTGGCCTACAATAGCGAAGGATGCCCATGAATTTGTGCAATCTTGCAATAAATGTCAACTGTCTGGAGGGATATCGAAATGTAATCAAATTCCACTAACTCTGTGGCAGGAGATCAAACATTTTGATGTATTGGGAGTAGACTATATGGTTCCATTTCCCCCATCTTATGGATTCTCTAACATTTTGGTTGTTGTAGACTATGTTTCCAAATGGGTAGAAGCTATACCCACTGTATCTTGTGACTCTAAGCCGGTGATTAAGTTATTCAAGGATATCATCTTTCCTAGATTCAGAGTGCCTAGAATGGTTAGATCTGATGGTTATATCTTAGAAAGAAGCTTTTAAGCTCTTCTATGAAGATACGGAGTAAAACTACACATTATCATCCACAGACTAGCGGCCAAGTTGAAGTCTCAAATAGACAATTGAAGGCTATCTTAGAGAAAATTTTCAACATAAACTGCACAGATTGGTCCACAAAACTTCCCGATGCTCTGTGGGCATATCGTACTGCTTACAAAACACCTATAGGAATAATGCTGTATCATTTGGTGTTTGGGAAGTCATGCCATCTCCCAGTTGAATTAGAACACAAAGAATGGTGGGCCATTAAACAATTGAATTTTGATTTCAAAAGTGTTGGTGAATACATACAACTTCAATTACAAGAACTAGAGGAACTACAAATGACTGCCTATCAAAGTGCCAGGATCTACAAAGAAAAAACCAAGATGTGGCATGATGGCAACCTTAAGAGGAAAGATATCATTGTCGGAGATAAAGTCCTTTAAAATTTAGACTCAAAATGTTTCTTGGGAAACTCCGCACAAAATGGTCTGGGCCATTTACCATCAAGCATATCTATCCAACTGGAGCTATCATCATATTTGATGGCAATGGAGGAGAAATGACTGTTAATGGTCATAGACTGAAGAAATACTATACTCCAGCCGATAAAACTCCAAGACAAACCATTGAGATTCATGATCCAACTGCATCAACCTAACCAAACCAAAACTTTGTCAAGCCAGCGACGTAAAACCAAAGCAACTAGTAATTTCAAGAATTTTAGGTCTGATTAGTGAAGGAACATAGAAGTTCTCTAGTTATGAATCGAGTATAGAACCCATGGGGAATGCTTGGGTACAATTTCGAATTTGCTATTACATGTTTGCTCTAGTTTTTGTTGTTTTTGATGTTGGGAGGCAACCCAAGAACTCAGTATCACTTTTCCATTTTATTTTTTTTAGTTTTGACAATTATCTATTTTTCTTAACTGATTATTTTAAACTAATCATCTCTATTTAAAAAATATAAAAACAAAAAATCAAAATAATCTTATCCTAACGGTTTCAAAACCTTTTGGTCCTCACAGTCTTGAAACCATTTGCACTCAAACGATCTTGAAACTGTTTGGACCCAAACGGTCTCGAAACCGTTTGAACCCAAACAGTATCAAAACTATTTGCTCGTGAGAATTTGTACCACCACCCCTCCTTTTCCTATAAATATCACCCGACCCCCTCCTTTTTTGATTCCCTCAGTTTCTCAAAATTTCTCTCTCGCGTGATTCCTGTTACATTCCTCCCAATTGTCCTTCTCCTGCACGATTACCACCTCCATCACCTCTCACACTCTCTGTTCACGCTATTCCGTTATGCGTTCACCACAGTCTCCGTGAACTTTTGTGGACCCTGAACTGTCCTTCTCTGTCGTTTCTCTCTCTTTGCTGCTAGTAGCAAGGTAGACTACTGAAACTGTCGTTGTAACCTTCATCGCCGACGCTACACCATGTTTCACGTCCTTCTTTTCATCTCCACCATTATCATTGCTTCCGCCGCTATCGCCGCCGCCTGCATCGCCAGCACCGTTTGCACCATTTTCGCCGCTGCTTCAGTCGCTCGCCTCCTCTGCCGCATCACCTTCCTAACGGTTTCATCTCATACAGTCTTGAACCTGAATGGTCTCGCAAACTGTTTGGTTCAAAAACCATTTACAACCCAAATGGTCTTGAAACATCGTTTACAACCCAAACGATCTTGAAACTATTTGGACCCAAATGGTTGTAAAATAGTTAAAAAAAGTGTCTTGTAACCGTTGGGAACTGAATGGTCCTGAAATCGTTTGGACCCAAACGGTCCACAAAACCGTTTGGACCCAAATGGTCTTGCAAACCGTTTGGACCCAATCAGTCTTGCAAACTGTTTGGTTCTTTCACAACCTAAAAAACAATGAAATTTACACAATGTTGCATTTTCTTTTCATAAATCTATTATCTTTAAAATTTCAATCTTTTCTAACATACATGATCTCTTAATCAAACTTTCTAGAATGGCATCACCAGCAAAATAAATTGTGGACTCGCACGTCTAGACCAGAGAAGAGCTCCTAGCACGTCGCTCCAAGCTTCAGCACATCCTTGACATATGTGAAAAAACTGGAAAGACTCCATCAAAAGTTAACTTGCCCAAGGTCATTCATGACCTTGAGCGAGTCAACTCATGAAAATCGCCACCGGATTTCCTTAGTACGATGATATAGTAAACTATCTGACTACAGGAATTGTCCACCCTGCAACTTCCTACCACGACAGAAAGAAATTTCTTCATGACGTCAAGCAATATTTTTGGGATGAACCATATCTTTTCTGCTTATGCGCAGACGGATTATTCCGCCATTGTCTCCTTGAAGAAGAAATTATTCCAATCTTAGAACATTGTCATTCTGGCCCCATTGGAGGGCACATGAGTTCACAAAAGACTGCCCTTAAAGTCCTACTGTCAGTATTCTTCTGGCCTACAATAGCAAAGGATGCCCATGAATTTATGCAATCTTGCAATAAATGTCAACTGTCTGGAGGGATATCGAAACGTAATGAAATGCTACTAACTCTGTGGTGGGAGATCGAACTTTTTGATGTATGGGAGTAGACTATATGGGTCCATTTCCCCCATCTTATGGATTCTCTTATATTTTGGTTGTTGTGGACTATGTTTCAAATGGGTAGAAGTTATACCCACTGTATCTTGTGACTCTAGGCCGATGATTAAGTTGTTCAAGGATATCATCTTTCCTAGATTTGGAGTCCCTAGAACGGTTATATCCGATGGGGGGTCACATTTCTTAGAAACAAGCTTCGAAGCTCTTCTGTGAAGATATAGAGTAAAACATAAGGTCGCTACGCCTTATCATCCGCAGACTAGCGGCCAAGTTGAAGTCTCAAATAGACAATTGAAGGCTATCTTAGAGAAAGCTGTCAATAGAAACTGCATAGATTGGTCCACCAAACTTCTCGATGCTCTCTGGGCATATCGTACTTCTTACAAAACACCAATAGGAGAAGCACCATTTCGTTTGGTGTATGGGAAGTCATACCATCTCCCAATTGAATTAGACACAAAGCATGGTGGGCCATTAAACTATTGAATTTTGATTTCAAAAGTGCCATTGACTGCCTATCAAAGTGCCAGGATCTACAAATAACAAACCAAGATGTGGCATGATGGCCACCTTAAGAGGAAAGATATCATTGTCGGAGATAAAGTTCTTCTTTTTAATTCCAGACTCAAAATGTTTCCTGGGAAATTCTGCACAAAATGGTCTGGGCCATTTACCATCAAACATATCTATCCAACTGGAGTTGTCATCATCTTTGATGACAATGGAGGAGAAAGGACTGTTAATGGTCATAGACTGAAGAAATACTATACTCCAGTCGATAAAACTCTAAGACAAACCATTGAGATTCATGATCCAACTGCATCAACCTAACCAAACCAGAACTTTGTCGAGCCATCAATGTAAAACCAAAGCACTACTTGGGAGGCAACCCAAGAACTCAGTATCACTTTTCCATTTTATTATGTTTAGTTTTGACAATTTTCTATTTTTCTTAACTGATTATTTTAAACTTATCATCTCTATTCAAAAAATATAAAAACCAAAAACTAAAATAATTTTATCCTAATGGTTTTGAAACCATTTGGTCCTCACGATCTCGAACCATTTGGACCCAAACAGTCTCGAAACCGTTTAAACTCAAACGGTCTCAAAATCGTTTGTTCATGAGAATTTATATCGTCACCCCTCCTTTTCCTATAAATATTGCCCGACCCCTTCCCATTTTCATTCCCTCAGTTTCCTGAAATTTCTCTCTCGTGCAATTACTGTTACATTCCTCCCAAATCTCCTGCTCCTGTGCGATTACCACCTCCATCACTTCTCACGCTCTCTATTCACGCTGTTCCATTCTGCGTTCACCACCGTCTCCATGAACATTTGTTGATGCTGTACCGTCCTTCTCTGCCGTTTCACTCTCTTCGCTTCTAGCAGCAAGGTAGACTATAGAAACTATCGTTGTCGCCTTCGTCGCCGACGCTACACCATGTTTCACGTCCTTTTTTTCATCGCCGCCATTATCATTGTTGCCACCGCTATCGCCGCCATTGATGCCTGCATCGCCGGTGCCGTTTGCACCATTTTCGTCACCACTTCAGTCGCTCGCCGCCTCTGCCGCTTCACCTTCCTAATAGTTTCATCTCATACGGTCTTGAACCCAAACGGTCTCGCAAACCGTTTGGTTCAAAAACCGTTTACAACCCAAATGGTCTTAAAACATCGTTTACAACCCAAACGGTCTTGAAACCGTTTGGACCCAAACGGTCGTAAAACCGTTAAAAAAAGTGTCTTATAACCATTTGGAACTAAACGGTCCAGAAACTGTTTGGACCCAAAAGATCCACAAAACCGTTTGGACCCAAACGGTCTTGCAAACTGTTTGGTTCTTTCACAACCTAAAAAACAATGAAATTTACACAAAGTTGCATTTTCTTTTCATAAATCTATTATCTTTACAATTTCAATTTTTTCTAACATACATGATCTCTTATTCAAACTTTCTAAAATAGCATCACCAGGAAAAGAAATTGTTGACTCCCGCGTCTGGAATAGAGAAGAGCTCCTAGTGCGTCGCTCTAAGCTTCAGTGCATTCTGGACATATGCGAAAAAACTGGAAAGACTCCATCAAAAGTTAACTTGCCCAAGGTCATTCATGCCCTTGAGCGAGTGAACAAATGTTTAGCAGAAGATCCTATCGAAGAAATCAAAGAGATCTCCTCCACTGATGAAGGCTCGGAGTATGCACCAAATTCTGAGGAGGAATCCACACCTACAAACCAACAAGGCAAAAGGAAGACCCAGGCGGCCACTAAAGAAAGACCCACCAAAAGGCGGGCATTAAAGCAAGTCCGACCCTCCACTGCGAGGGAACAAATCCTGGTAGGACATGCCACCCCTGCTGTTGCCATTCCTACTACCACCACCGCAGAACCAGCATCAGTTGATCTGTACATCCAAAACCTCCCAGCTGGTGACAAAGTACTGCGACCAACAAAGTATGTATGCTCCAATGTACTGAAGAAGATGGGAATCTACGACATAATTCTTTCCTTGCTTGACAACGTGAATCTCTCAAAACTTTGCTTTGTCCCAAAAAATTCTTATGTTGAGCCGACGACAAAGTTTTTTGCATACCTCAACGAAGAAACCGTGGACGCAAAGGATAAATGGAAGGATGGAGGTGACCGTAGGCCGGTAACATCAATTTTTGAAAACAAAGTTGTCTTGACTAAGAACACGCTGAATGAGATCTTCATCGACAACCATGATCAACTGCAGAAGGCTAAAGTGGTAGGCCTGGACCACTCCCAATTCAACAACCACACCTTCTGGAAGTCCTTGACGGGGATCCCAACCTACGACGCAAAGACTTGCAAGGCCTCTAACATACATTCTGGCCTGTGTGCACTCTGTACAAAATCATTACAGGTGCCATATTCCCCAGGATAGAGAGTGGGAACGTTATTATTTCTGATCTCTTTATCCTATGATCCATTCTCAAAGGACTTCCGGTCAACTTCAGACGGTATCTGATACATAAGCACTTACGCCCTTGGAAAAGAAATCTGCATGGGCAGTCACATAACATCAATTCTGAAATATGTTAAGATGGACAAACCACTTCCCAAGTGTACAGAGATAAAAGGTGACATCCTAACAAATGAGTAGAGTCTAAATAACTCATATATCATAAAGGAAAAGGATTCCAAACTTCATTATATCTTCTGCCCAACTGTCAAAGCATCCTGGACACTGTTGCCACTTCCATAATTGGCTGACTATGACAAAGAAAAGCTTCTCTTCACTGAAGAGGAGCTTTCCAACCTCCTAGCCACGGTCAAAGAAAATGAGAAAAAAATAAAGACAGGGCAGATAGAGCATATCATCACTTCCCCAGCAACAAGGCCATAGAAAATACCAGTGACACGGCTTTCAAAACTTCGCCTACAACAACAACAGCAGTCGGGAACACCCACATCAAAGATCAACCCAACGGCAGACCCACCACACAGTGCCGAGAACATAGTAAGCCCAACACCAGAACCCTTCATCTTTGATTTGGATGTTGGATTTACCTTTACAAACACCACCACCATACTAGCACCTTCTACTATTCTGCCATCCACCACTTTTCCACCATTTTCCACAATAATGCCCACCACGATTTCTTTCTCCGCAACCACAACTTCATCTGCATCTTCTGCCTCACTCATTTTCTCCTCGGGCGTCCCATTCTCCACCTCGATGCCCGATCTCACCTTAACTTCAACCACTTTCCCCTTGGCATTCTCGGTTCTGCCTTTTTCATCCGAGATGTCGCCACCATTCTCATCCACCACCACCCCGATACCACTGGTGACTCCATCTACAGTCACCATGCAATTCCTGGGTCCATCAATAGTGTCTCTTTCACAAGGCACTACCACCTTCCCATCTCGACCCCAGCCATCCCACCCATCTATCTATGGGGTCTCCTTTTCACAAGTCAGTGAGGAATTCAGATGTCAATTTGACGCCATTTGAAACCTCCTCACCGACCCTTCTAACATATTAGAATCCATTTTTTCCTGTGTGTAGGTGCTTGCTACACAGGTCTCCAAGACCGATGAGCGGAACCACACCTTACCAGACATCCTCTCAAGCATTTAACAAAGGCAGGAAGCAGGGCCAAGCAAGTCGACCACATCGACGACTGCTTAAAACACCTGTCAGAGTTGGTACTTGAGATGAAAGGCCAACAAGAAGTGTTGGCTCAGCTAGTTGACAGGGTCTCTAAGAAAACTTAACCTTTTGCCTGAGACCCTGCGCGAGCTTCAACAGCAACAAACTTCCCTAAGCACGTGCTTGGACGACATCAACAACAACCTCATGCAGCTCATCCGCCGCCAAGAGGAGTAATCAACCAATGAAATCAATCATCTACGTACACAAGTAACAGATCTATCAACACGACTCCTCTCTGCCGAAGCGAGATATACTGATCCGAATGAAAGCCATGACACACTGCTCGAAACCCACGAGCACGTGCAAGTGGCACTCGATAAAATACAAACTATCCATCGGCAGTGCAAGAAAACGCCGATCAAGAAGATAAAAGATAAGGCAGCAGATGATGATGAAGATGAAAGCGAGGATGATGGTGAGGATTCTGATTCCTCGGCTGACTCCAACAACGACAGCTCCTCCTCAGACGATCAACTCGCTGACCTAGGCAATGCTGGAGAGGGCACCAGCCGAGGGGCAGAACCTGCCGAGAAGGGAAATAATAGAGACCACCAAGAAGGTGGAAACAAAGATACCAAACCCCCGATAATAATGACAATGTAACAATGTCATATGGGGGTCAATTCTTTAACTTCTCAGCTATGGGATCCCTAGGGGACGCAGTAAAAGAAGCCGCTTTTGCTGAGTTTCAACAATGTATAATGGAAACCAGCATTAGCTCACCCACAATAGCCATTCATCAACATTATGCTCCAGAGCAATCTGGACCCCTCCCCCCCAGAATAGGAGGAATCTGACAAAGTGAGTCTCGACACAGATGATAGACTCGACTCTAGAGATGACTCTAAAAAAGATGAAGACCTGCCTCAACTTTTGGATGATAACGAGCAAACTTCACTTCCTCCACCACAAGACCTTCCCCTGCCGCCTCCTCTACCTAAAAAAATGCATGACCTAGACATGGCGGCCATCTCTACATTAGATGTTCAGGATATCTTCATCCTGAACACTATTGTAGACGATGCCAAGAATGGGGTGGGACATCATCTACAACAATACAAAGACAAAGTGCAAGTTGACACAAGAAGACTTCTGTATCCTCCTTCGATCACAATTGATGGTGAAGATGGCTATATTCCGTGTCCTCCTTGCCAACTCTATTGAGGAATTCCAAAGCCCAAAAAAGTTGCAGCCTATTTTCAACGCTTCACCTGCTCTATCCTTAAGCTTATTACATAAGGACTTACGGGCAAAGTCCATTGAGCGGCTGCGAATCAGGAGAATTGCTAGGTATTTGATCTGAGATCAAGATTTTCAGGGATGAACTGCATTTTTAAGGTGTTTTCACACCTTAGGGTGAGTGGGAACTTCCTTTAAACAGTATATTGCACGAAAATTGGTTAAATCATCCATAATCTTTAATTGCTTAGTAAGCGACTACAAACCCTGAATTGTGTGTTTGATCTAAGTTGTTGCAAAATGATATGAAATAGATTCTTCCTCTATTTGGATGAATTTCAGATGATAAAATCATATTAGAAATGTATACAATTCAACCTAATCAGAATTCCCTAAGTATTCGCAGAAGTTATAAGAGTAAACTGAAATATAGGGAATTTGTCTATGACTGAAATTGTTGTATAATTAAATAGAGAAATTTGTTTATCTGGATCCCTTTGGTTATGAATGATTTTTTATCTAAATGTGTAGTACATACATGTCAGATACTATCTTGGATTTCATTTAAGGTGAATAGTGTTTGTTTGATATCTCAGTAAAGAGGGTGAAACCCTAGATGCGAGGAAAGTTAGCTATTTGCGAATAGATATCGTGAAATCCAATTGAACATATTTTCTTGACATGATAGAATTTATTTATTCAATTTTATTATTGATGCATGTTATCTCAGTGAATGGCATGGAAACCCAAATTTAGCTCAGTTCAAAGGTTTCATACATATATTGATTTTATATGATTTGTTGATAGTAGTCTTCATTCAGTGAATGTTTATGTCGCATGAAATCCTTATGAGCACCATGTGATAAGTGAATGAGGTAAATGAAACCCTAAGGATAGGGTGTTCAATGAATCAAGTATTTTGATATCAATGTTCTCAGTATGAGATGTGGTGATGCACAACTTAAGATTTGGGTTGAGGTGCAGATTTTCCAAGAAAGTACAAATAATTTATAGGTGCAAATGACGATTACTTATATGTCAAGTAATTAATTCTTATCAGTGTATTAAGAAGTTCAATTGCATGATTCAAGTGTATAAAGTATCAAGTGAACATGTATTCACTACTACAGAAACAGCATTCAGTGTCACTTTTCTAGGCGTCGGTTATTAAGGTAAACTGACGCCTATATTAGTCAATGTCGGATATTTAGGGAAACCGACGTCTATCATCGAAGACCATCCAGACACGGGTACCGCTTTGTATTCAGCGTCGGCTGGATATAACAAATTGACGCCTAAAATTGCCCGCGAAATCCAAATTTCGAGCGAAAAAATTTGCGTCACATACAGCGTCGGTTTTTTCAATAATCATCGACGCCTATTCAAGAAGGATATTTCCGCAAAAAGTTCCTCTTTCGGTGTCGGTCAATCCTTTGATAACCGACGCTAATAATAGTTCCCGCCAAATAATTTGGACGTCAGTTTTTTCCTATCAACTGACGTTGATGATGAATCGGTGTCGGTTATCTACAGAACAACCGACACGGTTTGCTTTGGCGTCGGTTTTGTGTAATGACTGATGCCGATTGGTTACTTATTAGAACCCGCGTGAAGCAGACTCTTTCCTTTTCTCTGTTTCACTGCAATCGAGCGTCGATTTTAGGTCTGGCGATTCTGGTGAGCAAACACCCACCGCCGCCGCCGCTCCTTCCCCCTGCTTGCGCGCCACCACCTGGCGCTCCTACTGCAACGGCCGACTACTTGCTCACCACCGACATTCTCTCCTGGTCACCGCTGACACTGCCTCTTAGTCACCCGGCCGCTCACCGCCGACGCTCCTCTCCTCACCGTCGCTGCTCTCTCCTCACCGGCGCTCTGCTCCTGGTCACCCGCTCACCTGGTACCCTTCTTCTTCCTCTTCCTGCTTAGATAATGGGTTTCTCCGGCTTGCTCCTTGCTCCTGCTCCTGGCCTCCTACCCCTCTTCCTGCTTCTTCCTCCTCTTCTCATTTTTCATTTAGTTGTACATGCATCAAAATCGTTCCTACTTCATATAAGCTCTGTATGTATGTACTGCTGCACCCATTTACATCTTTATGTATGAACTGCTTTATGTATGAACTGCTGCACCTAAATTACATATTCATCATTTGTACATACATTTATGTATTGTTATGCGTTCAACTAATGTATTATCTATGTAGATGTACTTTGTAGTTTGCAATACATATAACGGTATAATGTACATATCATGTACTGCCTACTATGTTTCAGGAATTAATTGATCATCTACTGCTGCCCGCCGTCTCCCTGCCCATCGCCTGCTCACCTACCTGCTTGCCTGCCTACTCACCTACCCTTCGTCTCGCCCTCTCTCCCTGCTGACGCCCGACTGGGCTCAAACATAGGTAAACATCCCCCAAAACCCTGATTAAAAGCACTCTTTCCTGGTCCCCTCAGTAACTAATGTTTCCTTAAGATGAGTGTTAATTGATCTAGCTTGCTTACATTCCTTGTAATGCCATCTTTTATGTGTTATGACCCACTAGTCACCTTTAGAGTATTAAAATGATGCAACTTGTACACTTGTTAAATTTGAATTTATATATCCTATGAAATGATATCACCCCACAAAATCAGTAGTCACTATTATGTCTTGTACACTCTAGAATCAAGATCTAATACTCTTGTGCCCATTCTAGTGGATTATTATGACCTATGATGACCTAACATGAAACCATGCTATTAATGATATGATTTTTTTGGCCTAGAAACCCGTCTAAGATTTACTCATTAGGAGTAAATCTTAGATAGTCCCCGGTTTGGGACTATTCTTGAACACCTAATCTCACTTAGGATGTAAGTGTATAATGTGTATTGGGTTTTTGAGAAAATTTCGGCAGCATTTCCCCGTTTGTTCTCTAAGTACATATGTACATAGAGAACAAACGGGGAAATGCTGCCGAAATTTTCTCAAAAACCCAATACACATTATACACTTACTAGTTAGATTAGGTGTTCAAGGATGGGATAGGTGGTACACATTTATTATATATAAGAATGACATCACATGTATTTGTTAACCGTAGACCCTAATCTTGTCCTAATATATACTTATTTTCTCTTTGATCATAGAATGGATAGATCATGGATGTCCATTCACAATCGCTGCACCCCAGAGTTTATATCTGGTCTTGATCAGTTTATTAGATTTGCTGAGGAACATAGGAAAGAACCTACAGATAGGTTGTACTGTCCATGTAGGCATTGCGGTAACAACTTAAAAGTCAGCACTGGTGACGAAATCAAAAGGCATGTCATGTGCAACGGGATTGTACAAGGCTATACAGAATGGCAATGGCATGGAGAGATTTCAAAATCAAAATCAGTGGATGTCGATAGCAGTGCTTGGGTGGAAGAAGAAATTGCCTCCGATGACGTAGATGTGAACGAACCAGTTCCAGTAGACATTGTGGATGCGATGTTGGATAGTTGTAGGGTAGAGCACACCGATCCACCTCCTATCTTTACAAACATTGTGCATGATGTTGAGATACCATTATACATAGGTTGTGCTAAGTTTACGAAGCTTAGCACTGTGTTGGGATTGTATAAGTTGAAATCTAACAATAGATGGAGTGACAAAAGCTTCACTGAATTGTTGACTTTGTTGAAAGAAATGCTTCCTGAAGGAAACGAGATGCCAATCTCAACATACTGGGTAAAGAAATTGTAGTCCCAATGGGAATGGAGGCCAAGAAGATACACACATGCCCGAATGATTGTGTATTATTTCAAAAGGACTATGTGGATTTGAAAGATTGTCCAAAATGTGGTGTGTCACGGTATAAATTGATGACTTCGGGGGAGTCCAAAACTGGTTCTCCTGCCAAGGTGATGTGGTATCTACCGATAATATCACGGTTTCAACGCTTGTTTGCAAATCCGAAAGATGCGAAGAATTTGAGGTGGCATGCAAATGTTAAGAAAAATAATGATGGGATCCTACGACATGCGTCTGATTCCCCACAGTGGAAGTAGATTGATCTATTGTACCCCAAATTTGGTGAAGAAGATAGGAATCTAAGACTTGGGCTTTGTACAGATGGGATGAATCCGTACGGGACATTGAGCAGCCAACATAGCACTTGGCCAGTCATGTTTGTTATATACAATCTTCCTCCCTGGCTGTGTATGAAAAATAAGTATGTTATGCTGTCGTTGTTGATATCGGGCTCTAAACAACCCAGAAATGATATCGATGTTTATCTTGAACCTCTAATTGATGACTTAAAGAAACTTTGGGCTGAAGGTGTGATGACCTATGATGCTTCAAGAAGAGAGACATTTCATTTGCACGCTATGTTGTTTTGCACTATTAATGACTTTCCAGCATACGGGAATTTGTCTGGATATAGTATCAAAGGAGCTAAAGTGTGTCATATATGTTAAGAAAACACTGATTCAATAAGACTAAAACATGGCGGCAAAACTGTATATCTTGGTCATCGAAGGTTTCTTTCAAAATTCCATCTGTATCGTAGGAAGCACATAGCATTCAATGGATGGAATGATAACGGAGTGCACCTAAACCTATACCAGGGGATGTTGTTTATGAAAGAGTATAAGACATTGTCAATGAAATTGGTAAGTAATCACAATGTAGTATGGCCACACGGAGTGACAATTCTTCATTCAAGAAGAAGTCAATATTTTTGGATCTTTCTTATTGGAGTTCTTTGACAGTCAGACATTGTATCGATGTAATGCACGTTGAGAAAAATATCTGTGATAGCATCATTGGTACTCTGTTAAATATACCAGGTAAGACTAAAGATGGGATAAAATCCAGACTGGACCTACGTGAAATGGGAATAAGGTCAGAATTAACAGAATTACGTGAAATGGGTAATAAAAGAACATACTTACCTCCCGCTTGTTACACGTTGTCTAGAAAGGAGAAGAAAGCTTTTTGTGAATGCTTGGTAAATGTTAAGGTGCCACAGGGTTACTCATCTAACATCCGTAGATTGGTATCAATGAAAGATGTGAAGTTGATAGGTCTTAAATCTCATGATTGTCACACTCTAATGCAACAAATATTGCCAGTGGCAATTCGATCTATATTGTCGAAGCATGTAAGATTTGCAATCACCAGACTTTGTTTCTTTTTTAACAGTCTATGCAGCAAAGTTATTGACCCTGATACTCTCGATAATTTGCAAAGAGAAGTGGTTCTTACCCTATGTCAGCTTGAGATGTATTTCCCTCCTTCGTTCTTTGATATCATGGTACATCTTGTTGTCCACTTGACTAGGGAAGTGAAAATGTTGGGACCAGTTTTCTTGCATTGGATGTATCCCTTTAAGCGATACATGAGCATTTTTAAAGGTATTGTTTGAAACTGTTATCGGCCTGAAGGGAGTATTATTGAAGGTTATGTGGCGAGAGAGGTTATGGATTTTTGCAATGACTTTCTGAGTGGTAATAACACTCCTGTTAATGACAAGAATATTGAGGAGGGAAAAGGAATTTTGGGATCATGGGTGAAAGTAATAAGCCATGAGAAGTTGGAATAAGGTCACTTGTATATTTTACACAACATGGACGAAGTGAGTGTTTATATCGAGGAACATACCAATTTCATGAAGAGACAACATCCTCGAGCAAGTTCAATGTGGCTTTCTAGAGAGCATAACAAGTCTTTTACTAAGTGATTTGAAGATAAAGTCTTAAATCAACTATCTCAAACACCAAATGATATTACGGAAACTATCAAATGCCTCGCCTTTAAACCAAAATCGAATGTTATGTCTTATGAAGGGTTTGAAATTAATGGGTTCACATATTACACAAAGTGTCAAGATGATAAGAGTGTCGTCTAAAATAGTGGGGTCACTCTTCAAGCGTCGACTATGTATTTTGCAAGTGCAAAGGATAAGAGTCCATGTGAAGCTAAAATGTCATATTACGGTGTCATTGAAGACATATGGGAATTTGACTACATAGATTTCAGAATTCCGCTCCTTAAATGTAATTGGGTTGATAACACCAAAGGAGTTATAGTGGATGAATTGGGTTTCACTTTAGTGAACTTTCAAAAGATTGGTGAGAAGGGTGAACCATTCATATTGGTATAACAGGCGAAACAAATATTCTATATCGATGATCCTGCAAATGATAAATGGTCGGTTGTTCTTCATGGTAAAACACAGTTCATTGAAGATCCTATAGATGAAGAAGAGTACTATGATAAATGTGATGACTCCAGTCCATTCTCAGTTGGGTTACCAACTCCACAAAATATTGAAGCTAATGATGACTTATATGTGCGCAGAGATCACAATGAAGGATTGTTAATTGATAAAAGATCACAATTTTAGAGGCATGCATGTTTATATTTTTTTATTGAAGCTAAATGTTTGCTTTTTTAATATCAATATCATTTTCTAATTTGATGTTTCATTATCTTCTAGTTAATACAAATGCTAAATGTTGTGGGAGGGTGCTAAAGAACTATAGGACCAATCTCACCCGAGATTACATACGCGATGCTGAGAATAGGTTCTTGATTGATTCCAATTCTAGACATTGATCAGTATTTCACTAACTCTACACTAATAATTTTTGTTTGTATTATCTTTGAAAAATAAATATAGGAAGAAGGAAGCCACACAGCAATGGAACTACTTGGACCCCAAAGACTGGGAGGAGTTTGTTACCCAAAGAAAAAATAGATGAATTCAAGGTATTAAACGCCACTCCCAATTTAATTAATATATGTTTTTATGTATTCATCTATTCAAGATTAACCTTTATTGTTACTAACCAAATCAATGTGCTAACTAACTAGGCTATCAGTGATGCTCAATGACAACTACATGTTACGACCACACAATGGGTCCAAGAGGATATGCAGGCGTTCACCAAAGACTACAGGCTATGCAGGACGGACATGACATAGCTATGCAGGATATGCAGGCGTTCGCCAAAGGTTATATAGATATATAGGTAGCAAGCCATGAAACAGCAAACGAAGCCACAATGAAGAGAAGCAGGATACATATACAATACATAAAGTGCAGCACGCACAAGTGCTTTAGATTCATATAACAACATGACAGACTAACACATATATATAGTGCATAACAACAGCAGTGCCGAATTTACATACAACACTAGCTTAGTACATATATAGTGGGACTAAGGTGACGATCCCACCTGCTAAAACAGGTTACCGAAAACTACATGTTATGACTGAGAGGTCGTGATTCAGAAACCGTATGCATTAGCAGGAGGACAAACAGATTTCACCGTTTGTGGTGAAATCTGTTTGTCCTCCTGCTAATGCATACGGTTGCTGAATCACGACCTCCCAGTCGTAACATGTAGTTGTCGGTAACCTGTTTTAGCAGGTGGGATCGTCACCTTAGTCCCACTATATATGTACTAAGCTAGTGTTGTATGTAAATTCAGCGTTGTTGTTGTTATGCACTATATATGTGTTAGTCTGTCATGTTGTTATATGAATACGAAGCACTTGTGCGTGCTGCACTTTATGTATTTTGTAAATGAATATAGATGTATTTTTTTATATGAATCTGAATGTTTATACATATCTGAATTTTTATAGATGTATTTGAATGTTTCTACATGTGTGAATGTGAGAATTGAATTGATGTTTGAATGTATCAATGTATCTACTTGTGTGAAAAGTATATTTTTTTATTTTGCGGGTTTGTGGCCTGTTTGTTGGCTGATATCAATGGATGTCGTAAACCTGTAGTTCAGAAAATTGAACTATAGGTTCTCATCCTACTGACCAGCCACAGCAGGCCTACAAACTGATAAGAGAAAAAAAAATTAAAATGAAGGCGTCGGTTATTTATAGAAAACCGTCATCAAAAGCTTACAACATCGGTTATTGTAAAAAAACCACCGCCTAATGTGACAAACAACCCGACCGTGCAGGAAAGCACGGCCGTGGTGGAAAATGGCGTCAGTTATTCGTATAAAACTGATGTCGATAGTACTAAACACGGCCGTGCAGGGAAGCACGGCCGTGGCGTCTGGGAATATGGCGTCAGTTTTGATTGGTAAACCGACGCTGAAAGTGTCATAGATGCCGCCCTTTTTGTGGCGTGAACCCTTTTGGCATCGGCTTACGAAACCTAACCGACGCCTATAGTTGCCCTGCTGGCGCGTTTTCAGTGGCGCGAAGTCTTTTGACCGACGCCGAAGAGTTTGACCTTTAGCGGCACCCACATAGGCGTCACTTGAGAACCGTCGCTAAAAGGGGTTAAACAACCGATGCCAAAGACATGTTTTGTAGCAGTGATTCTATTGTTTAAGAATTTTAGTCTGCTTGCAGATATAAAATGTTGATTTCTCAATATATTATAGTGTTTTGAGTATATTGCTCTGCCAAGTTTAGAATGATATACATGTTGTGTTATAAACTTCAAATAAATAGACACGATACCATAGAGATACCAGAGTCAAGTATAAGTAAGGGAAAAGATAAAATATAGTAAGAGCTTTCCAAGAATAATAAAATAATAGACTTAATAGCCCTGAACACCATAGATTCCCTAAGGATGTCTGCACTGTAGGGAGGAAATGATCTACCCTGGTAGTGACCAGTATTCGGGGATCGGATCGCACCCACAGAATGTGTGGGAAGATGAAGCTATTGAGGAAGTCTCCTAAGAGAAGATAGGTTACCCAACATAAACTGAAGATCCCGGTGGTAACCCAGAGGTACCCACAGAGCGTACCAAGATGAGGCCCACAGAGCATCTCAGACCCTCTGCCTGTGTACTCGGCTTAGAAGGAGAGGTCTAGTTAAAGGCCAGGTGTTTAGACGCCTTAGTCAGATGTGACGGTTTGAGTCAAGTAGACCCAGATTCAGTTCTAGTCTTAGCATCCCAAGTTTTAAGCTAAGTCTTGTACGGTGAGATCGTAGTTCACTATAAGTCTTCATTTGTAGAGTACACTGCATATGATCGAGGCATAAGCTAAAATATGATAATATAAGTTTGAAAGAGTTTCTTATAAGTAAGAAAGGCTAAGAAAGATTCGAGTACAATTTCCCAGCAATTATTCTTTGTATGTTTCTGAATTATTAGTTCTCTTTGAAATTAATCAAGCATGCTATATATTGATTTACTCTTGTTGATATCTAGAGTATCCTGCCATATTTATGATTGTAAATGATCAATCTCTTTAAAGCTTGTTGTTGCTATAATTGATATCAGTTTCTCAAAAGTATATATGTAATTATATCAATGCTTCAAACTATTTCTTCAAAGTACTCATTCACTGAGCGAGTAGGCTCACCCCTCTGCTCACCATTTTCAGAGAAACCATGTGGACTTGAAGAAGGTCAAAGCATCAGAGTAGATCTACCACATGATTTAAGTATGATATTAGTTAAGTTCCGTCGGTCTCTATCACTCTAGGTCCTAGTATAGATGTGAGAGTGTTATAAGTGATGTTTTGTATCTTTGTTTTCTTAATAAGAGAGAATGTATCTAATTATCATGTCATATGTACCTGATAATGAATGTATGGATATGTATCGTTTATGTTGAGATCATATTAAAGTAATCAAATCTTGATTCTCTTGCAAATTTGTTTATGTGATTGGATGTGATACTAACAAAATTAGTTTGAATCATCCTTAACAATGACTCAAAACCATGAATACATTTTTATTTCCACCATTATTTTTTAATTCCATATACTCAAGTGATAGTGCTCTTAGAAAAACCCATGAGTTTGTGCCCAACTTCCCTTAAAATTCTATTTCAAGAATACATAGGTTCTTATATTCCTTACATCCACACCTCATGTACATTAGCTTTACTCATTCTCTTAAGGCATCTAGGGGTATATGTAACGTTGGACTGATATCCTCTTAACCCCAAGGGCCTCATGTACTTATGAAGTGCCTTTCACATTTACCCCTCAAGCCTTATGTTCTCATGAAGGTGGCAATTTTCCTGACTACATGGGCCTTATTTACATATGGATTGCATTTTCTTGACCCCACATCCCTTATGTACATAAGGAATGATTACCTCTTGATCCATTAGGTATTATATATGTATCATTAAGCATGCCTAGTTGATCCTAGGGTTGACTTAAGGCTCTACCTTGCCTAGGGTTTATTGAGATGTCATAACTTTATTTTGTTTCTCTTATTAATTACACCTTACTCTAGGACATGGGTCTACAATTATGTATATGTATCCCATGACTCATCCTGTAGTTTACAACTTAGATGCCTATCATAGGGTTCCTTTCAATGTGTTATCTTTCACTACCCATTTTGCCTGAAAGTTCTGACCAAAGTTTTCATATAATTATTCATCTAGGGCATCAATTCAAATGCACACCTTCTTTTTCAAATTGGTGGTAGTATGGCTTATACATAGTATTGTATTTCCTGAAATGTACTTTTCTTGCCATCACATATTTTCCATGGTATTATTCTCTAACCAAAGTTTTCACATCCAACTATGTGGTAATTCTTTTCAATTATTAAGGAAGACTTGGTATGACTAGGTAGGGTGAATTGCTTTCATGTCTTAAATCCATACTTTCCCATCATATCCCATTCTTTAAGTATAGGTCCTTTTAGGATGTCGAAGGTTGCCTCAAATCTTATATGAGGTTGGTCAACTCACCCTTTTTGGGAAAGTTCTAACCTAGGTTGTCTTCTAGACTTTCATGAGTAGGTGTTTGGCTTTCTAGGAACAACCTGACCCCACATGTTTAGGGTTTTGCCTCCCCCCATTAGTCATTTCCCATTCATGGGTTGACCCACCCCTGGTCAGGACACCACCCCAAAAAGAGTTGAGGGTGTTATATTCTTCCCAATGTAATGATTGATATCATACATTTCATATATAAAAACCATTATATGCATCATGCATGCATGTTCACTTGTACTCTACATACCTGCATGCATGGAAGACTAGAATATCCAATTTGTGGTATCAAATCTGGGTTTCCCAAACCACTTGTATCCTCTATTTCTCTTTTCCCTAAATTATGGTATGTTTATGGTTATTACTTCTTGCACACTACTCTCGTTACCCATGACTAAGGTTTAGGGTTAGCATTACAGATTACACCCTATATTTTAGGGTTTTATTATTCCCTTGACCCGCTAAGGTTAACATGCTCTATTGGGTTATCCAACTCAAGTCCTTTATGGAAGACTGTGTTTTCCCATTGGTACATTAGATTTCCAAGAGTTTACCCTCACTAGAGGGACATAAACTACATGTCACATCATTCACATCCATTTCTATAATCAAATATATTTTGATTGGTAGAGAGTGTTTTTTCCTACTTCCTCTCAAAATCCTAACTTGAGATGAGGAGGGAAGTACATTTTTAGGTTTATTAATGAAGGAGATGAGATGAGTACAAAATTAGAGATGATAGAATATAGAAAAATAAAATTTTATGCAAAACCTAGCTTCTGGCTTGGCATGTATCACTTTAATAAAGGGAATCCTTGTATACCAACTTAATGGTGCGGAGGAAAATATTGCCAACCCACATCGTTGTGTTCCTTTCTAGACACCATTACCCTTAGAACATGCCAAATAAATGTTCCTTATAATTCTCCATATTGTTTGAAATTATTACCTACTAAATATTATTAGATAAATCTGGTAACAACCCCCACTTTTGAGTGTCCCATACTCAAGGTAGACCTTAAAGTGGAGAGTCAGTACCTAATTTTTTCATGATCTAGATTCAATAAGTGATAATAAATAATCAATGATCCCCAATAATGGAACAACGATTGGATACAAGATGTTAAGGAGGATCCTCTAAGGAGTTACATGATTTTTCCAAAGGAGATGTTTATTTAATTCAATTCATTATGATACCACTATGAGTATAAAATAAAGTATATTAGAATATTATGAACCCTGGGTTACACCCGTAAAGGGGTAATGCACATAAGTCTAATGATGAGGAATTATTACACCTGGGAGGGACATACAAGAATGGGTTAGAATATGTAATGAATATACTAGTTTCATATGTGCAAATATTTGGTTGTAAACATTATATGTTGTTATTATATACGCACATAAGTCTAATGATGAGGAATTATTACACCTGGGAGGGACATACAAGAACGGGTTAGAATATGTAATGAATATACTAGTTTCATATGTGCAAATATTTGGTTGTAAACATTATATGTTGTTATTATATACATAATGAATATACTAGTTTCATATGTGCAAATATTTGGTTGTAAACATTATATGTTGTTATTATATACATAATGAATATACTAGTTTCATATGTGCAAATATTTGGTTGTGAACATTATATGTTGTTATTATACTTGCACACATTTTTGTTGCACCACGTTCATAGTATAGTGGTGTACTAGTCCGTGTATTTGTTTGTTAGCATTTTAAGTAACTGCCCTATATAAAGTTATGAAGACATGGATAGTTAGTTGAAATAAATTGAATATATTAAAGATAATACAAAGGAGGATTAGTTAGTTATATTTGTCTGTGTACTCATAGTTTATTTATCAAATCAATACTTTAGAAATCATCAGGGAATCCATCGACAGTTAATAACACAAGTACTCAGATTTAGCCACAAAACTTAATGTAGAATAATGAAATACAATTCAAGTACTTTAATAATGTATTCAAACATCCAAGAAATCAACATAATCAATCAATATTATCTGCATGTATGTATAGCCCTAAAGTGTCACCACACATTCAAAAGATACTAAACAAATCTTAATTAGATCCCAACTACGGTTAGGGTTATCTCAAGTTTAGGGTAGGAATAAGGGTATTAAACCCTAATTCCATCACATTATTACCTCCAAGGATTAGAAATCCTAGTTACCTATTAAGTCTAACCCTAAGTATCCCATTGATCATTTCATACTATTACAAACAACTAGATCAAATTATGTGGATAGCATGTTATATCCATTGGTTTCAAAACCCTAATTACACATGTATATGATTATTAGTCATCAATATACATCATCATCATCATTACTATCTAGGGATATCATTATGTTCAATATCATTAGGTTATATAACAATGTAAATGTATTCATGGTATTCAACAACCAACTCATCAAAACCAGGGTTTCCATGTATTATTCACATTACATTCATGCAATATCTACACTTTTATAACTGGTAACATAATCATATCATCAAACCATTTTATTTGTGATGTACATATATTTGTGAAAAATTTCATATATAGGTTCACCATCATCAGCTCTACCATATATTTACGAGAATATTTGCAAGATAATTGTGAATAGGAAAAGTGATATGCAGAATGAGATGCCTTTAGTATTGATAGGGCACACCTATCTATATGAACATCGGTGATTGCCAACACCTATTCACACAATGTGGGACTAATCCCATATACACAATGAATATATAGAGGTATAAATTATAATGAATAAATAGAATAATAAAGACCTATTATTCTAACACTTCCCCTCATGTTGGTGCATAGATGTCGTAGGCACCAAGCTTGTTACATAGAAATTTTATTCGACATCCATTGAGGGATTTTGTGAAAAGATCAGCCACTTGTCTTCTGAACGGATTGGAATAAGTACAATTTGGTGATCTTGTACCTTTTGACAATCAACTACAATGTATTTGGTCCGTTTGTGAAAAATTGGATTAGAAGAAATGTGGACAACAACTTGACTATCACACATGAGTTCCATTGTTTCAGACTGAATGAGCCCCAATTCTTCTAGAATATTCTTGGTCCAAAGAGATCACTGGTTGCATGAGACATTACTATGTATTCAGATTCAATGCTTGATCGAGATACCACTATTTAATTTTTACTTTTCTAGGATATGAGTTTGCCACCCACAAAGACACAATATCCAAAAATTGAGTTGTGGTCTATGGAACAACCTGCTGAATAAGCATCTGAAAACCATGTACTTTGATGTGTCCATGCTTGGTTTATCGTATACCTTTTCCTAGACTTTTCTTGAGATAAAGAAGGATCCTATAGACAAACTCCATATGACTATTACAGGGTTTATCCGTTAATTGACTAACCACAATAGTAGAAAACTTTATCTCTGGACGAGTGACAATAAAATAATTTAATTTTCGAACCAGTCTTTTGTATCTCCATTGATCTTCCAGTGGCTCCTCCTCTTCCTTGTGCAACTTGACTTTGGGATCCATAGGAAAATCTACCGACTTTTCTCCAAGCATACCAGTCTTTTCCTGGAGATCAAGAGTGTATTTCCTTTGTGAGATGACTATTCTATCATTAGATCTAGCAACTCAATTCCTAGAAAATAATTTAGAAGTCTTAAATCTTTAGTTTGAAATTTATTTTGAAGAAACTATTTAAGATGCAAGATACCCTACTAATAATATATAGTAATGACAATATCATCAACACAGACAATAAGGAGAATACAGCCTAAAGATCATTGTTGATGGAAGACTGAATGATCCACCCCTGACTGTAGAAGGCCAAACTTAACTAGATCTTGACTAAATTTCTCGAACCAAGCTCTTAGAGACTTCTTGAGCCCATATAGAGATTCACGAAGATGAAAAACTAGATGTGACCCCCCCCTGAGCAACAAACCCAGGAGGTTGCTCCATATATATATTTTTAGACAGGTCACCATGGAGAAAAGCATTAATGATATGAAGTTGATGCAAGGGCCAAGAAAAATGAGATGCTAGAGAAATAAAAAGACAAACATATGACATTTTAACAATAGGAGAAAAAGTCTCAAGATAGTATTCTCCATACACTTGAGTGTCTCCTTTAGCTACCAAATAAGTCTTCATACAATCAACAATTCTAGTGTGTCCAACTTTGACTGAGAAAATCCACTGACACTCAACAACAATCTTGTCTTTTGGAGTAGGAACTAAATTCCAGGTGTGAATATGACAAAAAGCATTCATCTCATCTTCCATAGAACGATGCCACCCTAGTTGATTCAAGGAAATAGATAAAAACTAGGAATGGAAATATCAGTTATGGATGATAGGAAGGCTTTATATGAGGGAGATAAATAGTCATATGAAACAAAGTTAGAAATGGCATGAAGGGTAGATGATATTTTTCCATTTGGAACAACAATTGGTAGATCAAGAGAACTATCATTGATACCTAGAGCTCTAGTTTGAGTGATGATTGAAGAAGGGTTGACACTTGCACTATCAAATCCCTAATCTTGGGCGATGTACTCCATGCGGGGTGTGTAGACATGAGTGATGGGAGGTTCTTCTCCTTAGAACATAGATGGAGAAGAATCTCCCTAGACAGGAGGTGTAGGTGATGAAACTTCAATGAGAAATGGTTGCAGAAGAGCTTCTTCAAGATCCATCACTGACTGAGGATCTCCAAAGTATGGAGTATATTCTAAGAAGGTGACATCATTTGACATAATAAAATGGTGATCGGCTGGATCATAACATCAATATCCCTTTTGAATCTTGGAATAATCGAAGAAGTCACATTTGGAAGCCTTTGGACAAAGTTTTTCATGACCCATCCAACATTATGAACAAAACAAACACATACAAAAACTTTAAGGGGAACAATATAAATGGGTTGACTAGGGCACAAAAGTTGAAAGGGTATGTGTTTGTTTTTGGTGGATGATGGCATGTGATTGATGAGATAGTTGTAGTGAGGAAAACATCACCCCAGAATTCCTTGGGAACGCTGGTATGCAAAAGAAGAGTATGAGCAGTTTCGATGATGTGATGTTTTTTCCTCTTGGATACCCCATTTTATTGGGGTTTGTGAGGACATATTCACTAATGTATGAGTCCTTTGGAAGATAAGAATTGAGTAAGAGCATTTCTAAAATATTCTTTGGCATTATCTATCCTAAAAATACAACTAAGCTGAGAGAATTGGGTTTCAATTTCCTCAAAAAAGTTATTTATTACAGAGAAAAGTTCGGAGCAATCTTTCATCAAATACAACCATGTGTCTCTAGAGAAATCATCAACGAAAGTGACAAAATATCTTTGAACAAGTTTTGATGGAACCCGACATGGGCCCCAAACATCAATAAACAATTTTGAAACTTGATTGAGTAGTCATATGATCCCTAGATTTAAAGGCGGATCGATGATGCTTTCGTAACTAACATGACTCACATTGAAGTGTGCTAAGTCTAGATAGATAAGGATGGAGGACCTGAAGTTTATCCAGGGACATGTGTCCAAGCTGACTTTGGATATAAAGAGGAGAAGCTGCCACACACACCTTGGATGTCTGACCAAGATAGTAGAGACATGCAAGTTCATACCTGCCACCAATTACCTTCTGTGTCTTGAGGTCCTATATCACACAATCATTAGGGTTAAATGTAACTGAGGCATGAAGCGAATGGATTAATTTGCTAATGGATAATAAATTGAAAGGAACTTATAAGATAATAAAGATGATTGTAAGGTGATTGCAGGTATAGGGTTGATGATCTATGTACCATGTACTGGAACTTTGGGCCCATTAGCCATGCTAATAGGTGGTAGATGTATTTTTTTGGTGAATAGGTTAGATATGAGATTGGTTTTACTTGTAGTGTGATCTGTTGCACTTGAATAAAGAACCTAAGAAGACGAACCTACATTAGAAGATTGAGATAGGCATGTAGTAGGCCCACTAGGGTGTTGCACAAAGGAAGCCATTAGAGAAATTTAGGATGAGGCTTGTTGGGAAGCTTTGTACTGAAAAAAGTGATTGTACTCCCCCTATGTCACCTGGATCTGATGACTGGAGTCCTCTGAATTGTCTCCAGTGGATGCCACATTTGAATATGTGATTTTGAGAGGATACCCATGAAGTTCATATCAAGTTTCTTTGTAATGCCCCATCTTGTCACAATGAGAGAATTATGGGCATCCACATCCTCCAGTAGACCTCCCTCCACGAGCTCCTTGTCCTCCTCATCCTCATCCTCATCCATGAGTATCCATGCAAGTGTTGATGTGGCCCTTCATGGTTGAGACCATAACAAATTTGTCCGAGATAGAATCTGGAGTTTGCTCAATGAAGGCATGGGATACACACTGATATGCTTCCACCAACTTGGGAAGCTCAAACACAACAAGTATTTGGCTACATACTCCTTCATACTCATATCAAAGACCATCCAAGAATTTAATGGTAGCCATTTGATCCCTCTGCTTTTGGAGGACATTGAGGTCCTCTATAAGAAGAAGAAGAGAATGAAGATCGTCTGTGATGTGAGTTATCTCCCCAAAATATTGAGACAGTGATTTGTGATCTTGTTGAAGATTGTACATCTCCACAGTCATCTCATACATGCATGATATGTTTGACTTGTACATGAGATTAAGGTGATCCTAGACATTTTTTCATCTCCCAAAGTTACTGATGGGATCAGATACTTGTAGCTCCATGGAATTCCACAAGATGGAGAGGAGATTGGAATCATCTTGCTCCCATTGTTCTAAATTGTTATTAGTAGGAGGATCTCCTATGAGGTGTTTGTATTTTCCTTGGCCTTTGAACTAGATTTTGACCAATCATATCCATTGAGTGAAGTTATTTTCATTGAACCTATGAGTAGTGATGACTTGATATGTAATAAGGAGAGGATCCATCACTTCCTTCTTTTCTGTCATGATGAAGATAGAAGGAAGAATAGGGCAGCTAGTTCCTTAAACGACATGTGTAGAATAGCACACAATGTGTTTGAACATGTTTGATGAAACACACGACATGTTTGGCTCTGTCGGCTTAGAAATTTTAGGTCTTCTTCCCAAAAAATCATACCTTTGAAGGATTATCTTGGAGAGAGAAACCTACTAGGTGTAGATCTATCTACCACTATGACAGTGGTGAAGATTTTGGATAGGATATGCAGAGGATATGAAGACCCTTTGGATAGTGATATTTTTGATAAGGATGTTTTAGAAGGTGGATATGACTTCCACCACTAGGAGATAGTTCCCAAAGTGCAGATGAAATCCATGATGGAAGGAGAAATGATTCCATGGTGGGAATGACTGTCATGATAGAGAAGGAGATGATCTTCCATGATGAAGATGATATCCATGGTGGAGATAGAGAGACTACCATAAGGGAGGATCCTGATGAGCATGACATCAACACTGATAGTTGATGGCTATTTATACTGTGGATAACCTTCTCTATAGAATTAGGACATCGATTACTCTAATACCATATGAACAAGAAAAGCAATATGTGAAATGAGATGCCTTTTGTATTGATAGGGTACACCTATATGTGGAAACGAGTGGTGCCCAATACCCATTTCAATAATGTGGGACTAATACCATATACATAGTGAATGTACAGAGTATAAATAATAATGAATAAATAGAATAATAAAGACCTATTAGTCTAATAATAATCATTTATTAACAAATTATAGATCAACACACCACCAAAAATATTATTATCCTTTCAATCCACGTCGGATGGGGATGAAAACTTGACTGGTGTCATATCAAAACCTTAGTCCATATGGGTGGGCTTTGTATTAGGGGTAAAAGACTTTGTTTACCCTTTGTAGTAAGTGAAACTAGTCACATAGATCATGGTAGAGGAGTAAATCCCACAAGGGAATTATTCTTTCCCTAATCCCTCCATGGCTTTCCTGGCCAACATCTCCACATGTAAATAAGAAGTTGATTATGGGATACATGTTATGAGGGTTGTGTCTTGGGTTGAGTTGCCCTTCATGAAGCCACAAAGCTTCTCATATCTCATTAAGGTGGACAATGATGGAGGGTTAGGTTGCTAAACCACTAACTTGTCTAGAGATCAAGGATGGGAATGCACCTAGATTTAATTAGTTACTGACATTGACTAAGAAACTTGGAATCCTACTGATCCACATCCATTACTTGTGATTCATCATGGGGATCTGGAATCATCATGCAGATAGGTCTTGGATACAGGGAACATTCGTGTTGATGGTTAGAAAATCCTTGGGGAACCTGATGAAGCTTCACGATCATTGAATTAGATGGAGACACCTTCAAGTGGCAAGATAGAAGATGAGACTTTGGAGTTGTAGGTGAACCTTGGTATTGGGTTTCAAGAGTTTAGTGTGGAATTGAGATTGGGGAAGGGTTATTCCACTTGTGGGTGAGCTTTCCATCTCCTTATAGGCAAGGGACTTGGGGAGAACGTTGGTGGATCGCTACCTTGGTTCTTGGTTTATTTAGGGCATTGGGTGTTATGTCTATATTCCATGATAACTGTAATTTTGAGGTCTGTTGGGTTTGTTGTGACCTCTGACATGTGATAAATCCCTTATCTAATGAAGACAAGTATCAAAGTGAGGGAGATGAGTTGGGGTTGTCATTTACTCCTATTCTCTCCAGGTTAAGGGTGATCTCAAGTCAGGGTGGAGGCTCCCTAGCCTTGATTCTGCTCAGGTCTGGGAACACTAATCTGACTAGACTCTTTCATTTTCCTTGTCTTATACTTCCTTTAATAAAACCCCTTAATCAAATAATAATTATATAGGTAGTATTTAGCTTCTATTTATCCCAAATTTTGGAATCATCATAATCTTATTTTTATCCTTTATTAGGAAGGGATTAGGACCAAACTAATCCATTAGGTAGTTCAAACTTGCAATTCAAGTAATATGTAGATATTTACTTAATTAATTACCTAAGCCACAAAATAACTTAGAATATTCTACATTTTCCTCCATGATCTAATATTGCAATTATCAATAAATTAAAATTGTCATACCTATTTATTAAGGACAAAAAATACTAAATATACCATTGTTCTCTCAAGGACATATATGTAAACTTGAATTGGTCAAATTGGGCTTGATTTGAATCAATATTGCATTATTTCCTTAAATTGAAGACTTTATCTAAGTCTAGAACTTAAATTCATCATCTCTATTCAATCTTGATCATTCTATTGATCTAGTTAGTCAAATATTAATTTGATGTTCTTAAGGTGGACCTCAGTGCATTACTATTAAATTCATATCATAGATTTCAAAATTTACAAAATTTGGGGATCTTACATTGTCCCTACTAAATAAGTCATTCTAGATAATTGATATATTTTTTCAACTTTTTCTATTTTTTTCTACTTTGGACTCTATAAGGTAGTATCTAAATTTATGCAATTCATAGATGAAAAATAACAATTTCTTCTCTGTCATGGCATAGTTGACCTAGGCTTCATATGACGTCTTGATGTTGTAGTAGATGACATGGTGCTTATTCTTCTTTTGTTAACCGAGTATTACCTCAATTTCATAGTCACTCTTATAGCAGATTACCTCAAATAGGAGCACGTTGTATGACTCTCCAATGATAGGTATGGAGACAAGGGTGTTTTTTAGTATATCGAATGAACTAAGGCACTTGTATGTGAACGAGATGGTTACATATTTCTAGAGTAGGGTGGGAGAGGGGCTTGGCAACCTCCTAGAAGTCTTTATGCTTGATAAATGTAGATGATAGTGAGAAGTGAGATATTGCATCAAGTTGTGCCTTGTTGACCTCTATACCATAGTGTGAGGTGATTCAAGAGGATTCCTTCTAGGACCATGAAGTGGCACTTCTTCCAATTGAGTACCATATTTGTCTCATTCCATAAAGAAAGGAAAAGGGGGAGGTTATCTAGGAATTGTTGAAATGAATCTTCATAGATAAAGAAACTATCCATGAATACATCCATCCACTAGTACATAAACTATCTCTAGCATCTTTTAAAACAACCCTATAATGTCAGTTAAGGACCAACAATTAAGTGGGAGAAACCACAGTCACAAGTCTAAGACATCGGTTATTTGGGGATGACAAAACCAACCATGGAGATCCATCCTTAGTTGTAATGATAAAAGAAATTGACACATCTACCAGTCTTTGTTTTCAGTAACTGGAAAAAAAATCAATGTTGCAAAAGCCATACCAGGTCACATTTGTAACTGATAAAAGACCATATGTTGTCAGTTATCGAACAACTAACACTAATTTAATGTTTAAGTCATCGGTTTCAACTCATTAAAATTAATGATTCAGATGTTCATTGATGGTTGATCCAAGTAAACCGACGGCTATGACGTGTTGTCCAGCACGACCATTTTAGTTTTGTCCTTTAATGTCAGTTATGTTATTGATGACTCAAGCCTATACTTTTGGTTTTGTTTAACAATCGACGATAATGTTTTTTAAAATAGGAGGCATGCAAACCTACTGCCCGACTGGTCAGCAAGATGCATAATCTATAGTTTATAACTAGAGTTCTGAACTACATTTTAACAACATCCTATGAGTTCATCTTAACAATAGGCCACCAAACCCGCAATAACAAACATAATATGCACATAATTCTATACATTCTCCAATTCCATTTTATCTCATGTGCAGACATAAGTCTATTCATCTTCACTTTCATTTACACACATGATACTTCATTTACATATACACCAATTCCATTCTCATGACAAGTAGATACAAATACATTCATTCATCTTCATATTCACACACATGTATATAGATCATCATTCACATATGCACCAATAATTTACTCGCATCAAAGTTACGGTTGTAATAAGCCATAAGCACCACATGTGTATATAAATATTGACATCAAACTTTATAAAAGTCATTCTTCAATCCCAATCAAATTTAAAGATGACATCCTTTTAAAAGACTTGTTCCCATTGTTCTCGTATCACATCTAGTTGTTCTGTTGTATAGGGTATTTGTATGTCTTCTAGCTTTTCTAGCATGTTGAAGTCTTTCATTTTAAACACCTACAATGAGAATGAAATATATAATTAATAAGTTTGATATTTACATATTATCTAATGAGAATATATACTCATAACTCATAATGATCAAGACTATATATATATATATAAACATTTTGTATCTCGTCAATGTCCAATACCCCATATCTATTAATCATGTCCATATACTGCATCACGTATTATCTGCATGCCAAACTGTTGTCTTGTACATAGCATTATAACCTTCAACATATAAAACATTAATAAATAAAAGTAAGCATAGTTTGTATAAATATGCATTGGAGTCAGAAAACTACATCAACATTCTGCCAAATTATCTCTTTTTTCTTGTCCACCTTTCCTCCAGCTTTTTTGAATTCTTTTATAGCCCTATAGGTTTATGTAACACATTGAATGTATTAGTAAATAGTCATGTAATATATATGTTAACAAATATAAATATAAAATTTTATGCACATGAATCATGCCAATTTCAATTCGTGTCCCCCATTGTTTACTTCGTCACCCTTAGGATCCAAATAATGCACACTTAGTATCGCGGGAAAATAACCAATAACACCCAAAGGTTATTCCTGAGTGAAAAGAAGGAAAACAAAATAAAACTCAAAATCAAAAATGAAATGTAATTATGAAGTTAAAATTATAAGCAGAAGTAAAATTAGCCAACATTGTACGAAGCTAACATCACACTCTTTTTTTTACAAAATATTTAAATGCGCTAAAGCAATATTGGGTAACAGATGCAAGGTATTTAATTACATGACTAATCAAGGATGGAACTAGAAATGCCACATGGGGTAGTGAAAACTTTGTACATACCCTATGTAAGTGGCTACAAAACATATGTCATGTATGCATTAATATATAAGAAAACATATCAATGTATATAAAATAAGGTATATAGCTATATAAGATCTCACAATACCCAAAGTTCCATATTATATGTATTCAACCAAGCATAACCAAACAACTTCAAAACATCTTGTAGAAGTATACTAACAAAATGAGGTTGACCTACAACATCCTCCGTAAGATGGATCATCCTAAGAGACCCTTCTTCATGTATGCCTATCCATAATGCCATAATCCTGCACTGAGGACCTATCCAGTTGAATATGTCTTTTCTAATCCAACTAGATAATTGAGGATGAGGTGGAGGCGGAGGATGAGCTGTAAGTGGCTTCTTAGGCAGTATGTCTTGCACATATATAATATTATATCTATGGTGTCATTTATAAAAATATACAAACACAATGTAAATTTACCATACATCAATATAGACAACTCCAGCTTTGGGCCACGCGACCATGCCGCCTTCTACATCACCTATCGTCTTGTGATCGGGGTGGTCATATGGCAATGCAATCTGCTTCTAAGGGGCATAAACAGGCCTCGGCGGGTAGCGATGCACCATGAATCATGTCACATTCAAGGCGTATGTAAGCCTTACCCAGGGCAATGATATATTCTTGTAATTTAAGATGGCATGGCCTAAACCCCTACAAATTTTTATAGAATGTTATATATATTATACAAATCATTATGAAAGACTACTATGTCATAATTAAAAATATTTATAGCGGACATGCTAGGTGGCATGTCGATATGATTACTCCCAACCACCTCTGTCATGGGGGGTCCACCTCCTATGAAAAGAGGGGTGGTATAGGTACAGTATGAGGAGTTGTTTGAGAAGCATGATATTAGCTCATTGCTTCCTAAATTCCCTTTGCAATTAACTCTTGTACCTTCTCATTTAAGAATCCCTGTTTCTGAACATATTTGCTCTTATGCTCTAATGGCCCAAAGAACACTCTTATACCGACATCAGCGCCTGCAACCCTAACACACCTAAGATCTGGGTTACCTAGAGAAACTTTCAATTCATCCTTTGTGCCTTCAAGGATGCACTTGTCTTATTTCCTTTGCCTGTCAACCTCCCGCTAATCATCATCATCAGTAATACTAATTGCTCTGAGAGTTGAATTTTACCATTTTTCCAGCCACCTCCGTAGTTGCAGGGTTGGTTATTTCTCCATATTTGTTTTGCCTCCCAGCTATCCACACATCATGGTGAGGTGGAACCATAGGATTAGTAGAGGACTCAACAGTTCCAGGAGTAGGAGGTTAAGAAGAAGACGCCCGTAGTATCTTTTAGTGAAGATTAGAATATCCACCTAGACCATCGTGTGGTTGTGCACATTCTTTGTGTGCCTTTCTATTTGAGAATCTCTTACAGTCTAGTTAGTAAAAATCATCATTAGTAATTGGAAAGTAAGACATAACAATCAAGGTCAAGGTAAAACAATGAATTCATAAACATGTATTCAAAATGGGTAGTGATGATTAATACCTTGAATTCATCATTTTTTTCATAGCAACAAACATCTCCCACGTCTCTGAGTCAAGATAGCTCCATTGCTTAGTGGTTGACTTCTTCCTCTTCTCAGCGTCCCATGTGTATAGTGTTTTCAGAGTTGTTCTATAATTTCTCAATACCCTCCCACAGTGTTGCATCATGTTTTTACAATGCAGTTGTTTATATAGGTCATATATGCTCTGCAAAAGTTCATATACTTAATGGAATATTCTTAAAGGTAGAATTATAAATAGATTTAAAAACATAATTACAAATGATAAAATCTCACACATAGTTCTTTCCATATGACGTCTTTCTTGCTTTAATCAATTTTATGCCAAGATTCTACTACTACACTACAACGTTTATGAGTAAGAACCCCTAGATATGCCACAAAAGAGTTACAGTTCTTTCCAAATTTATTTCCTTCATCATCAAACTCAACGATCAACTTCGGTCCATTACCCCTTTGTTGTGTTAACTTGTTCATCATGGTGATGCCCCTAATTTTTGCATGCTGACGATGCTTCTCATCAAGCTAAATAAGATCCTCAGGGCATACATCATCAACTTAAAATTTACAAAAAAACACATATAGGTCATAAAAAGATATAACTTATAAATGTGATAAAATAGTACAACAATACAACAAGATAGACATATTGTAAAATGCACATCTCTATAATAAAGCAATACAACATACACCAGTGTCAAGGTGCACACCATGATGTAGCTCATCCTCACAAACATCATACTCATGGCCATATGCCATCTAAAAAATGTCATATATAAAATAGTCAAACAATGAAATATATGATTGTGAAATACACATCTAAAATTTAAAAAGATAAAAACATGCCTCTAATATTGAGATCTTTTATCAATAAAACACTCCCTTGGTGTGATCTCCACGGACATATAAGTCAGTGTCAACTTCAATATTTGGTGTTGGCAAGCCAACTCAGAATGTACTAGATTCATCATACTTATCATAGTACTCTTTTTCATCTATAGGATCTTTTAATGAACTACCTTTTACCTTGAAGAAAAACCGACCATTTTTCATTTGTAGGATCATTGATATAAAATAATTGCTTCACCCGTGATGCCATTTTGAATGGTTCACCCTTCTCTCCAATCTTTTCAAAATTCACTAATGTGAAATCCAATTCATCCACTACAACTTCTTTTGTGTTATGAACCCAATTACACATAAATTCCAGAATTCTAAAATCTACATAGTCAAACTCCCATATGTCTTCAATCACAACGTAATATGACATTTTAGCTTCATGTGGACTGTTATCCTTTGCACTAGAAAAAAATAATGAAGATTCTTGAAGGGTGACCCCACTATTTTGGACAATGCACTTATCATGTTGACGCTTTGTGTAATATGAAAACCCATTTATGTCAAACCCTTCATAAGACATAAGATTCATTTTTGGTTTAAAGGCGAGACAGTTGATATTTTCAAAAATATTATTTGGTGTTTGAGATAGTTGACGTATGACTTTATCTTCAAACCACCTAATAATTGTCTTGTTATACTCTCTAGCAAGCGACATTGAATTGGCTCAATGATATTTTGTCTTGATGAAATTGGTATGTTAGGTGATATAAACACTCACTTCATCGATGGTGTGTAAAATATGCAGGTGAGCTTGTTCCCACAACTCACGACTGATGACTTTCACATGTGCTCCTAAAGTCCCTTTATCGGAATAGTCCCCAATATTATTGTTATTTACATGAGCTTCATTATAAAAGTCCATAGGTTTCCTCACCACATAACCCTCAATAATATTTCCTTCAGGCTGATAATAGTTTTGAACATCACATTTAAAATAACTCATGTATCATTCAAAAGGATACATCCAATGCTAGAAAATTGGTCCCAACATTTTCACTTTGCTACTCAAATGGACAACAAGATGTACCATGATATCAAAGAATGAAGAAGGAAAATACATCTCAAGCTGGCATAGGGTAACAACCATTTCTCTTTGCAACTTATCGAGATTCTCGGGATCAATAACTTTGCTTCATAGAGTATTGAAGCAGAAACAAAGTTCGTTGATTACAAACCTTACATGCTTTGGAAGTATAGATCAAATTACCACGAGCAATATATTTTTCATTAGAGTGTGACAATCAGGAGATTTAAGACCTATCAACTTTAGGTCTTTCATTGGTACCAATCTATGTATATTAAAAGAGTATGCATGTGGTACCTTAACATTAAGAAAACACTCACAAAATTTTTTCTTCTCCTTTCTAGACAACATGTAATAAGCATGAGGTAAATATGTTTTTTCATCACTCCTAATTACTTATGTGAATGTTTTCTTTATTCCCGTTTCACATAGGTCCATTCTAGATTTGATGGCATCATTATTCTTACTTGGTCAGTAGAGTACCAATGATGCTATAACAAATATTTTTCAAAACATGTATGACATCGATACAATGCCAAAGAACTCCAATAAAGAAGATCCCAAAATATTGACCTCTTCTTGAATAAAGATTTGTCACTCTTTGTTGGAATGGTACGTTGTGATAAGTTACATGATTCATTAATAAAGTCTTTTACTCTTTCATAAACAACCTCCACTAATATAGGTTTAGGGACACTCCGTTCCTCATTCAATCCATTGAATGCTTTGCGCAACCTTCAGTAAAGATGAACTTTTAGAAGAAACCTTCTATGAACAAGATATAAATTCTTTTCGTCATGTTTTAGTCATATTGAATTAGTGTTCTCTTCACATATAAGGAATGATTTGGATCCTTTTACACTTTATCTAGACAGATTCCCATATATTAGAAAGTCATTAATAGTATAAACCAATCTTCACAATAATAGCATTTTTTATAGCGGGGTTAACTGCATTTTATATGTTTCGTATGCATTTACTTACTTTTGATGGATATTTCCATGTTCATATAAAAAAATTTATAGTGGAATTCAAAATGGTTCCCTATATTCAATATCCTTTTGGGGGAAATGTCTCCATATATGAAGAGTCATAGGTCATCACATCTTCTCCCAAAAGTTTTTTTAAGTCATCAATCAGAAGTTCAAGATAAACATTTATATCATTGCGAGGTTGTTTGGGTCCCGATATCAACAACGAGAACATAACATACTTATTTTTCATACACCACTAGGGAGAAAGATTGTATAAAACTATCATAACAGGCCAAGTGCTATGTTGGCTTCTCAATGTGTCGTATGGTTTCATCCCATTGGCACAAAGCCCAAGTCTTAGATTCATGACTTCTTCACCAAATTTAGGGTACAATAAATGAATTTCTGCCACTGCGGGGAATCAGACACATGTCGTAGGATCCCACCATTATTTTTCTGAACCTATGCAAGCCACCTTAAATTCTCTACATCCATCAGATTGACAAATAAGTGTTGAAACTATGGCATTATAGGTAGATACCACATAATCTTGATAGGAGAGCCAATTTGGACTTTCTTGAATTCGTCATTTTATACCTTGATGCCCCATATTTTGGACAATCTTTCAAATTGACGTAGTCCTTTTGAACTAACACACAGTGATTCAAGCATGCATGTATCTTCTAAGCCTTAATTCCCATTGGGCATAACATTTTCTTTAGTTTGTATGTTGAGATTGGAAGCACGTTGCCTTCAGGAAGAATTTATTTCAACAATTTCAACAATGGCATGATGCTTTTGTTGCTCCATCTATTGTTAGCCTTCAGATTATACAAACTCAACACAACGATCATCTTTGTTAAATTAGTATAGCATATGTATAATGATCTCTCAGCATCATGCAAAATGTTCCTAAATAAGGAAGGTGGATTGGTGTGATCTACCCCACAACTATCTAGCATTGCATAGATCATGTCTATCTGAATCGGTTCGTTCACATCTACATCATTGGCGGAAATTTCTTCTTCAACAAAAGTATAGTTATCAAAATCTACTAATCTCATGATTAGAATCTCTCCATGCCAATACCATTCTATATAGTCATGTACAATCCCATTGCACATGACATGACTTTTGATTTTGTCACCAATGTTAACTTTGAAGTTGTTATCGCAATGCCTACATGGTCAATAGAACCTATCTCTAGGTTGTTTCCCATGTTCCTCCGCAAATATTATAAAATGGTGAATACCAATAATAATCTTCGGGGTACAATGATTTGGAATGGACATCCATCATTTATCCATTCTATGATCGAAGAGAAAACAAGTATTAGTATTAGGATTTAGGGTTTACACATTAGGTTTATGATTACATATATATTAGGGTTTATTATTTTGGATTTAGGGATAAGGGTTTATAGATTAGGGTTTACAATTTACAAATTAGGGTTTATGGTTTACATATTAGGGTTTAGGGTTTAGTAATGAATGTGTGTACCACCTATCCCATTCTTAAACACCTAATCTCACTAGTAAGTGTATAGTGTGTATTCAGTTTTTAAGAAAATTTCAGAAACATTTCCCTGTAGTTCTCCTAGTACACCGATGTAGATGGGAAAATATCCACCAAAATATGTATATATAGAAAAAATGAGGAAGTGATAAAGAAACATCTTGAAAATCAAATATACATTATACACTTACATCCTAAGTGAGATTAATTGTTCAAGAATAGTCCCAAACTGGGGCCTAACCAAGATTTACTCCAAAGGAGTAAATCTCGGATGGGTTTCTAGGATGACAAAATACATGTGGTCATTCCTCTACCTATAATCATAGTTTCATCATTCATACCCTAGGTTTTATATAACATCATTTAATTCAGTTTATTCTTCCATTTGAGTGAGTTCATTCATGGAGCATTAACCCTAATTAATCAATAATAATCAACTACACGATCTTAAAGAGAAATTATTAAATTAAGTTAAATAAATCACTAACAAGAGAGAAAGAAAGCAATATTAATTAATTAAAATAACTAGTAAATCACATTAACAAGAATAAAAACCCTAACCAGAATGAATCACCATTAACTATTCAATTTGCACTAATAAGAAAGTAACAAAATTAGATTTAAGCAATTCACTAGCAAAGTGGACTATTAAGGGTTTAAGAAAAATCTACTTCTAATTAATCACTCACTGCAACTGTGGAGCAGGAAACGACAATGACTAGAGGTGGAGGTGGGGGTGGTCGTAGCTAGAGTAGGTTGGAGGTGGGGCTGCGATAGAAGATGAAGGTGAAGCTGGTGTGATGGTGGCTGGAGTAGGCTGGTGCAAGGTGGCTATAGTCATCGACGAGGTGGTATAGTAGCGCAGCAACAACAACAACAACATGGTAGAGGTGGCGCAACAACGGTTGGGCCAAGGCAACAATAGTAGGGAAGAAGAGAAAATCACCAAATCTAGGCAGAAGATTGAGGGAAAGAAACATTTCACGGGTGCTATTAAGTGAACTTAGTCTTTTGTTGTTAATAGAAACTGACGCTAAAAACTTCATCGTTTAATTAAATCAAACTGACACATAAAATGGTGCTGAAAAATCGGCAGTGCAGACCATCATGGTCATGTTGGTGACTTAGTTGTCGATTTCTAAAGGCTAAAACTGATGACAAAAACCCTAATCACAAAAGAAGTTGGCCTTTGTCAGGAGACTTAGTGATCTTTTTCCTTAACCAAAATCTATGACTAAGTAAGCACTTTGACGTCAGTTACTATATGAAAACCGACGATAGACACCCATCCCCAAATAAAATTCGGCCTCAACAAGGTAACTTAGTTGTCATTTTGGTAACAAAACCAACAACACAGAAGTAATTGTGGGGATATTTTCACCGACACAAGACGCGAAAGCACTTAAACGTCGGTTCTATATCTAAAATCAATGTCAGAGACCCTTCTACAAACAAACAAAAGTGTGCCTCAACAAGGGGAGTGTATTAACAGTTCTTCCTCGTAATTGATAACTCAAAAGTAATTTGGGAGGATATTTTTTTCTGTGGGGACATGGCGTGAACTCTATGTAGTTGGTTCTAAGAAGAACCAACGCTAAAAGTAAAAATTTTGGAGGCAAACATTTTACTCTAAATTTTTTATTTCTAGGATGTCAATTTCACCTAAAAGAAACCAACATTATAGTAAAATTGGTACTCATGTGATTTCTAAATCGATGGGACTTGACGTTATTATTAGTATGGTGTCAGGTTTGCTTTGTAACTGACGTTAGCAAAATTGACAATAGATGTTAGAAATGTACTAGTGGTTGTGTGCTTGATATGGCTAGAGAAGGTAGAAGGGGTGTTGCAAAGTGCAAAGTTTCTATAGGATCACATAAATGTAATCGTCTTTTAGTCATCCATGTGGATAAGGATTTGGAAGAATCCATGTATCTATCAAGGTAGAAGAAGAATGATTGGTGGTCCAACAGTTAAAAAATTAGATCATGGAAGCAGGGAGTGAAGTTTTCTTTCCTCTTGGATGTGTTCAACTTCTTGTAGTCGATACACATCCTTCATATAGTGACGATTTAGGTGTTTGCATTCTTCATAACTATGGTGCCTCCATTTTTCAGTACTACATGTGCAACAACCCACTCACTACTTTTGTAGTTATACTAGTCGTATTGAAGTGTGTTTATGTAATTCCTCTATGAATTATATCTGAGCTAGTTGTTGTACATTTGAGTTATTTTGCACCAGGAGATGTATTATTAATATTTACTATTTTGAGTCTAGATTGTGAAAAAAAGTTTCCAATAAAAAGAATTCCTAAAATGGTCTTTTTGGTCAGCAAAAAAAATGTGTTACTAGATAACCAAAACTTTGGGTACATGAGTGCCCCTTAGGGAAACAAATTGATCCTTATTTATCCCCACCCAGGGGAACAAAAGGATAAACCCAGGAAATAAAACTCCATACTAGAAAAAACTAGGAGAAGGGGGGTCTAACAAAGAGACAAAATCAGAAGAAGAGAAGAAGGATCACACAGGACCAATAATAACACCCACAAATATGCATGTGAAAGCCTACACTCAACTGCCAATCTGAGACAGAGAGTCATCACCTGAACATCCTCCAAGCACAAGACCAGCAGGGAAAAAGACTAGGACAAACCATATGAAGAAGTAAAAGCCTGCCACTCTTTAACTCCTTCCTGAAGGTCAGAACGTCTGCCACATGTTCTCTCCTTCATCCATTCAATGACTTCTCCTTGAAGTAGTCAAACATATGCACCTAGTCCATTGCCTCACCCAAGAACGAAACCAAACAAGCCTGTAGTTCGAGCTCAACAGGGGACACCATCAGTGAACATCCAAAGACTTCTGCAGCTGCAACCAGGCAAACTTGGAGCCTCTAGCATTCAATTCACCCACAAAGGGAGGACATGATCGACTAAACACCTACATACATCTACAGACCTAGCTTCTGATAGCCACATTGAATAGGGGAATAACCAGCAAGAGTTTCTTGATCATCGGTAGACAACAGCAAACCAACAAACACCATGAAAGCGTTCCTCCACACAGCAACCCGCAAACATCAAGTGGTAAAAAGTCAACGTCGGGGAAGATAGAGACTTGTTCACTGATGTTGGGATGCCGCCAGACTGTCGGACGCAACCACAAGGTCACCTCACGCAGCAGCAAGCCAAACCAGCACAAGCAGTGCTAGGTGGCCTGCCGTGGGCCTTGCGTCTGTATCGGGAAAGCAATCCAACACTGGGAGGCGCCACCTCCAGGCCCAATAGCTAAGAAGGGTTGTCGCCGTGCAGACCAGAGAAAGATCCCCAGCCTCCTATAGAGATCGTGCCACCTCCATATCCACTAGAGGAGGATCTGAGGTCAAGCCCATGGCCGGAGGCCATCCACGTATTACTTGTTCGAAAGAACCGGAGTCACCAGATTCCAAAAGGGAAGCACCGCCAATGCATTGGGAGGCATGGGAGGGACATCTGCCACAAACTCGACGCCATACCAAAGCTCGGAGCAGGGAGGCTTCGTCGAAGCAGGTCAGTCAAATATGAGAAGGTGGTGTAGCCCAGGGAAACCAGATCTCAGCAACGAGTGAGCAGGAGCAGAGGCGAAAGGCGAGAACCCCTAAATCACTACAGTGACGGAGCAGCTACGCATGAGCATCAGGACCAGGAGGGCTTCACTCCTCTCCATCTGCCACTCCTGCGCGGGATGGAGTCGACTAGGTCGACTATGCCGAACCGCAACCCAGCCATTGCTCCAGCATCGCATCGCATCTCTGCTCATCCGCTGTCGTAGAGAACCCAACACTACGCCAACCTTTCAATTTAAGACCGAACCAAGAAGACGCCGCCGAGGCTTTTGAGGCCAGAGGGAGTTAGACTTCGAGAGGCGCCCCCTCCCCCCAACGGTGGCCGCCGGGGAAACTAGAGAGAAGCAGGAGAGTAACCCTTGACTGAACTTTCTTCAATGAGAGGAAAATATACATTGCGCAAAATACAGAATAGAAATATAAAATGGTGATGCATGCATGCTGGTCTTTCTGATACAAATGCCTTTTTTAGAACTAGATTGTTCAAAATGATTAGCCTCCAGTCTTGTTCAACACATCAGAGACAAAGATGATGAAAATTGATACCATCTTAGATCCCTCCTCATGGTAGAGAGGAAGTAACCATTGGCCGTATGTATGGAGACTAATTATCAAAGATAAATGTATGAGGGTATATAAAGCACTTAATTAAAAGAGTATAACTATATGTGTATAAAAAAAGGAATATAGAAAAGTTCAAATGGAACCTAACCATCCTATCTGAAGTGAAGTTGCATATATGAATTTTCTTAGCATACTTGATGGGTGAAGTTTGATTTTATATGGAAAGTTGTTCTATGTCCATACATACAAAATTTACTTGTGTGAAACCCTTCTCTTTATTCATTTTATATGGAAATTTCTACTGAGGAGTAAGACATAATATAATATGATTTTATTAGTAGAAAGAAAGAAACCTAGAAAGAAAAATGAAAAAAGCATGTCATAAATAAAAATATATTGTTATCCTGCTAAAAATTGGCTATTGAAGAGGCACCAATGAGGAGAAAAAAGATATATATTTTATTCAATTCATTCACAAATAAGTACACACGTGCGTATACAGACATTCGTATGTACAAACATACACTATATATATATACACACACACAGATATATATATATATATATATATATATATATATATATATATGTATATACATACATGTATATAAATATGTGTATATACATTCATGTATATATATATATATGTATATATATATGTATATATATATATATATACATGTCAGAAAAGGATAGCTCAGTGATGAGCTCAGGTGTTCCTCAATGAAGGGACACAAATACCAACCTTTGAACAAGTATTTCCTAATTTAATACCCCCTTGGGCATCCGACCTCCACTTCAGGTTGTCGGGGAGAGGGGATCTTCCTCTCTTAACCCCATATATGTATATAGGCACACGTACATACATACATGTATCCTTAGGATCATTAGATTATCCCTAAAACATAATTATTTGCTTCTAGTATTCCCTTTTCATAATAGTCTGCTTAATTTTTGTGAGATGTAAAGCATAGTTTATCAACATTCTACACATCAATACGTGTGAATGCTAAATGTCCAGGGACACATACAATAGATCATTAAAACATTATGAAGTTTATACATATAATGAAGGAATATATAGAAAATTTAGGGAATCCAACCTTTTCCTCAGAAGTAAAATTGCATATGGATGTATCTTTGACTACTTTATGGGTGAAGTCACTATCTATGGCAAGGTTTTATGATCCATAAATACTACTAAATTTGTGTGAGACCCTTATCTGTATGCATTTTATATGGAAATTTTTGGTGATAACTATGGGGCGGGATAGAATATATTAAGAAAGTATGTAATGCTAAAATTTGATATTGAAGAGACACAAATAAGGAAAAACATTCATCTACATTCCATAAAATTTACACATAAATAATGTTACACACAAATATATATACACCCATAATAGTAATCATAAGAACAATATATTATCATTAAAGTAGAAGAATAATATTCTGATATTTACTATTCTGGTCAGCCTGCTTGAATTTGTTATAATACCTAAAGCATATTTCCTTAGTATGCATATTGTTTGCATGCATTTATTTTCACTTCAACTTATTATATTAACAACATTACATTATAGAATATGATTTACTAAACGTTATATTTTTCTATTGTATGCCATATTTGAGTCATCTTGTGAAAAGTACTGTGAAATATTAAAATTGTGCACATATAACTGTTACATCCCCAATTTTTCTAAAACTTAATCTAATGTGCAACTTCCAAATTGAAACCTCACCTCAATGAGAATCTCAATTTAAACACCCCACACTAGGCTAAGAAGAAGAAAAGCAGAGGACGTCAGAAGGAAACAACAGTAGAACATGCACATGAACAGTAATAAAACCATACAACACATGTTCACCATTCAACATATAATTACAACAAAAATTGTTACAACATTTGATATTACATATAGAACAACAATCTTCTACATATATATGTACTATCACTAAACAACATGATCTTAAAACAACAAGTGCACTTGTACATCATCTCGCCATACAACTCTCAACTACCCTAGTTCTTCAAGATCATATGTCCACATATCTAAAATAAAGATTATGTGTGGTACACGTCAGCATAATATTCGAAAATATTGTATTGAGTATGCCTACATGTATTTTTATATACCTCTCATCACTAAGCTTGGCAATAAGATAGAACTAAAACTTGGTAGTAATAAACAAATATAAGAAAAAGCATATACTTGCACAAAGATGTTCATTAACAAAAGGGAACACATATTTTAGGCATAGTTCCCATTAATGCACGTGCATCTACCTACCAAGGGGATAGATGCATTCAGGCCTTATGATTTTCTTACCAAAGTGATAGATCATTTACATGTGATGTGCTTACCAAAGAGATAGATCACTCACTAGCACTATGCTTACTAAAGAGATATAGTGCTTTCATAAAATGGAATATATATATTATGTTTCAAGTGTTCATAGCCATAAGTATGAAAAATCAAGCAAGATAGCATACAAGAACAATCATTTCATCCAATACCATATGTCAAGTATTCTACTACACATATAACACAAGCATATTGTATAATAAGCCAAGTAAGAGTTAGTGGCATACCTTGATCAAGATATCCTAATAACCACATTCCTCATGTCAACTATATCCTTGGGCAACCCCTGATTAATATAAGATCATATATGTAATGCATTAGATTCTCATCTTCTTACATCTCACCTGACGGTTGACGACCAAATTGAAACCTCACCTCAGCGAGAATCCCAATTTAAACAGCACACAATAGGCTAAGAAAGAGAAAATCAGAGGAAGTCCCAATCACTAGCAAAAACTTTTGGCTTAGCCTATACTTGAGGCGACAATGGCATAATTTATCATTTAAATGTAGGATATATATGGCAATGAAAACTTTATCTTCAATATATTTACTCGACAAAGGTAAAAAAAGGTTATTTTCATAATACACCATGGTTTTTCAATATATTGGTAAGGGTGCCAATGTAAATTTTGTGGTTGATAGTAGGGCTGTCAATGGGGAGGGTATTATCCGTTTACCCTTACCCATACCCTGGAGGGTAAGGGTAAGGGTAAAGATTTTTATTACCCTTTATCTGTTTACCCGTTCCCCGTTTCCCCGCTATACTATAAGGGGAGGGTAAGGTATAGACATTATCCATACCCTTTTACCCTTTTACCCGCACATGATATAAAGGTTACACAAATATAAATATTCTAAAGGGGTTTGTATTTAAATGTTTAACCCTAATACTTTATTCTATCATTGGAAAATGACTTGGTGTTGTACTTGTAATACTTTCTTGTTGAGAGAAAAACATATATATCTTGCGGAAAAATGAGGTGTTGGTGAAACACTTATTTGTTATGCATACTTATGCAAAGGAAAAAAAATAATTTATACATAAAAAATTGTTATTGTGTGAATTGACTTAACTTTACACGGAGAAACATATGATTTTGAATTGGATATACTGTTTTATATGTTTTTATCAATAAATTAGTTATAAGATTATTAAAAATCAACACACAATGTGTATAAAATTCTTTTTTTGTCAAAATTACCCTCTTATCCTTTACCCTCCCCGTTTACCCTATGGAGAAGAGGGTAAGGGTAAGGGGAGGGTAATGGGATTGCTGAGAAGGATAATTACCCTTACCCTTACCCGCTACCCAAAGAGGGTAAGGATAAGGGTAAGACCTTACCCTCCCCATACCCTCCCCATTGACAGCCCTAGTTGATAGTATGACTATGCTCCTTGCTATTAAGAATGGGATCATTTGACTTGCATGCCTGATGATGACATACATTCATAAAAGCATAAACAAATCTACCCTCACTCTGAGTTGTTCCAGTAATGCATTGTTTTTCTGTATTCCAGTTATATGAATCTGTTAAATAAGATTTGGGTCAAATGTTAATACAACAGAAAGCACTAATTCTGATATGTATTTCAAAATTTAATTGTAAAGACAACTTTTTTCAGTGGCACTGAGGTTTCCCCTACACATAAATTTGCATGGTGATGTGATTATTAATCATAGTTAAATGAAAATTTCCATTGAAGAAAAACTAAATGATAGACTTCTTATCAACATGGTTGAATCAAGTGACCTTACAATAAATGAAGATTTTGCGACATATGTTTTCTAAACATAGGTATGCAAGTCTCCTTTTCACATACACCACTTTGTATAACATATGCAAGAATTTATAGATAAGCTAATTTAAAATAACAACCCAAAGTCACCGCTGTATAAATCTGCATTGCAAGATGTACATGCACACAAATGACACATCGGAAAGTTAATAATTGGCATTACATGTTTTAATTGATAGCTTGGAATTGTAAATATTTTTTTCATTACATACACAAGAATGTCAACCTTCATTTTCAGTTGTTCATTACCTTAAGATCTCATTACTGGCGTTGAACCAATATAGTGCATAGAGTATGGCTCACAACATATTATAATCAGAGCAACACAAAAGTACAAAGGCTCCAAATGTCAATACATATAAATTTGCCAATATTTGACATTTTAATCCTTTGACCACAATATCTTACCTTTTTTGTTACGACAAAGTTCAACATTGATGAAGCAACTATTCACATACGACCGTTTCTGCTGTGTGAACTAAGTAGGAGAGAAAAATCACCCAGGATACTGCATTGACTTTCTTCCATCGACCCTAATCGGATTGTGTCATGTATGGTTAGTAATTTATCATGTGATATCGTGGCTAAGTTAGACCACCCTGGTTTGTTAGTTTAGGTATCATGTTGGCAGGCCGAGAAACAACTAAACGTGCCCAAACAAAACTAGCTGAGACATCGACCCTCATGGTGGTGATGATGATTGATGATGGGCGTCCAAAGACATGGACAGCAACCAAGGGGAGGACTCCTTCAAGATGTATGTGCGTACATCGATAGTAATGGATTGGCAAAGTACGACGAACCACATATTACAAGTCATTACCATTCGCCCAGAGACGGGAAGTTCACGTCATGGCGCCTGATGTTTTGTGAGTGTGCCCTTTCAACAACTCAGGAAATGACTTCTGACTATGTTATAAGGGATCTTAATTCCGCAGTGACGTCTGGCATAAGTACTGATTGAATCGCCTACCTAATCCTTTCAAATCTATGACTATAGAAGCAGAATTCCCCTATCCATTGTTTAATGTGTTTTGAACTGGGTGATAGCAACCCTCCAACTAAGCTGATCTGTATTAGTGTTCGCACATTGGCAGACTGTGTCTGTCTGCTGTTGTGGCTGAGCTCAAGGTTTTGAATGCCAATGTCAGAGAACAGCGCTCAAGAGAACAAAGTTTGCTGATCCGAAGGAATTGGTTGTTGCTGGAGTCCAAATATTTTGTTGAACAAAGTTTGGATGTTAAATATTGGCTGAACAAAGTTTGGATGTTAAATATAAGTAAGAACATGAGCAACCAATGAATAGGCACATTCTCACGCAGCGAATATCTTTGACATCTGCTAGTTACGGACCCACAAACAAGTGCAATAGATCAAGTCCAAATATTTTGTTGTTTAGAAATTGTGCACGAGTGCTTTTCCGGACAAAAGTACACTTCTCCTTAAGTTCAGCCACCAAATTATCCCGATAAAGTAAGCATTTTGATATGAAATGCCTGACGTAACATCGACTGCAGATTATGAAGCAAACTGGCAGACAATGTCGTCAATCAAATTTTCTACTTGGAACGATAATCCAAGTCTCTGCCATATCCGCCAGCAAAAGCCGTAACTTCAACAATAAACTATACAAGACGGCTTCCCTAGAGCCTCTTCAAATTCAATTCTTGACTCAATCCACTAATGTTGCGTTTGAGCAACCTGTCACACACCGACACTAGCTATATTCTGATAATCAGATAATTGCTCAAGACTTCCCTTAATGTCTAGCCAAGTTCAACTCGGGACTCAATCCATATATGTTACAGTCTGAGCCACCCGCACACACCGACATTAAGTTTTTTCCCAGCCTTGCCTAAGACTTTTGTCTGTAAACTATAGATACAGAACAAAAACAAATACTTTACCAATTAAATAAAGATGTTATTGATGTGGAAGTTATAACTTGGGAAACCAATTGTTGTTGGATCTTAATCTGTGGATCTAAACATATTGGTGCCACCAATAAATAAAGATATAATAAATAAAATACAATGACGGTATAACAGAAAAAAAAATAACTTTCATATGTAAATTTGATCAAGGGTGAGTGCTTTGTTATTTTTATGGCAAACATTTAATTCAATTTGATTAATTAGTTAAGTGGTGATTTTATATTTTAAGCGTTAACATAACAAAGTTAGAGTCAGTTAATTCAATTATTGTTAATTGATTAGCAGTTAATTCGATTGGTCCATTTGGTTAACTAAATAACAGATTTATAATAAGATTGGTTGGATGTATTCATTAGATTTAGACTATTATATCACGGTAGCATTGCATATAAAGAGGCACACTACTTCATAAAAACTTAATTAATATGCAAATGAGGAGGCTTATTGTAATGAAAGTAAAACTACACCAAGTAACTTTCTATGAATAAAACATAGTGTTAGAAGAACAAAATATATTTTACATTAACAAAGTAATCAATTAACTAAATAACCAAAATAATGCAACAAAATTGACCAAATTTATCAAATTATCGTAATAGAATTGATCATAACGAAATCAACCATTTGGTTAATCAGTGATATTCAAATTATGCTCACCATTTCATTTAATTGGTATTGATTACCCTTTGTAATGATCATGCTGAGACCAATGACCATAACCTTTAAACAAAAACAAATTAACTAAATTGATTGAATTAATCAAATTGCTCTATCTAATTGAACCATAACATAATTAACCATTTGGTTAACTTGTTATATCTCAATTATTTTCACCCGCCAATAACCCTTTGTAATGACAATATTGAGCTCCACGACCGTAACTACCACATGCAATATGACTTTGTACAAAATTCTTTACTATGTTGTATTACACTTCTTTTGTACAAACCATTTACTTTAGAAAAAATATCCTATAGACTTTGCAAAACAAGTTGAGAATTGTTTTAAAGCCAAGGAAATCGAAGATTTGTGACTAAAATCAAATGGATATGTCCGTACTATGAAAGATGGTAGTTCACTTAGATGATAGAAAATCAATGGTGGATCTTGATAACAAATGTTAGGGGGCCAAAAACACTTAAACATAGTTACATTCTATTAAAGTCCAATTAAAAGATTTGATGAAAATATCTCTTATCTTTGAAATAACAATATAGGATAATCTCATGAATAGTAATAAAATTATAATACAAAATTAACATATGGTTATAAAACCAAAATATAATATTTTGAAGTATGTATGTATTTCCTACTTGTAAAATATGGCATTTATTTCTTTAAATTTTTTAAACAACCAGTTGTCAAGTCATTTTTAAAATTTTTGCTAACATCTCATTGTTTTTTTGGTGACCAAAAAAACCCACTGCGGGCAAGCCCGACATGATAAATACTTGAGATATGAAAGAGTATGGTCCGCTCACCCCCACGTCAAATAATTGTGTATTGCGTCTCACATGATTCCTTTGTCGTGGTTCAAACACAGGTCCTTCATTAGGACTTACCGAGTTCTTACCACTCGGAATACTTTGGTCAAACAATGAGCAATCAAATTATTAATAAAAAACTAGAAATATATTCTGCAAACATTCACAAATAGAGTAATGAATAAACTACATAGAATGAATAAGCCTAACTTATAAATAAATATAAGATGTGTAATTTGAAACAAAGAATAATAAAGATGTATCATGCAAAAGATGTAACTTTTAAAATTATTAGTCAAAGATGTGGTACACGAATTTGTGGCTATTATATGTTTATTAATTTGATGCAGACTTTAAAAAAAGTAGCAAATGCTAAGTAACGTAATTGTGTTTATTGAAAGATTCACTCAATCAATATAAGTGATAGATACTACTTTTAACTTAACAAATTTGGTAAGCCTGATATGGTATCATAGTAATAATAGAGGTGAATAGAGAAGAGAAAAAAATAGTAATTTGGTTGGAGAAAGTGATATGAAAAGGAGAGAAATAGATGTGAACAAATGAAAAAGATTGTGTGTAATTTTATTCACATCTTTTGCCGCCAATTTAGAGTATAAATAGAAAGAGAAATATATTGGGAGTATCATAAATTAGGAATTGGAAACGTGGAGGAAAACATGGAAATAATAAAATATAAACAAATATTTTGAATACAGTTTTAGAGGTAATTTGATGGAAACTTAAAGTTTAAGGTAGCATTTTGTAAGAAATTTAGAAATAAATTTTATTGACAACATGAAAGAAAACATAGATAATTGACTAATTTTGATTAGATAATTTGGAGTGAAAATTAAATTATAGATGAAACATATAACTTTAGATAGAACTTAGTGTGAAACATATTGAGATAGAAACAAAATTATTTATGTATCCCACAGTCAATATAAAAAGGTAACCACAATATATTCTTATGGTACAAATTTATTTATTTTATTAAATCTTATTCTTACTTTATACTAGTCAAACACACTTAAATAAGTATGTTTTCTAATACATCATCACCTTTTTTTCTTACAACAAACTAAAATTATATGGATTTGTATCTAACAAAATTATTTTGCTTGGGGGACAACTTTTATTAACAACATGGATATAATTTACATTCATAAGATTAATGTTTAAATAATATTATTGTTTTCCTACTTTAGAAATTTAGTACTTTTGACCAATTTCCTCTAATTAATCCATTAATTTTAGTTTTCCTAATACATTGCATCTTTCTATAGTTATATATTATATTATTTTATCATTGAGTATAAGTACATTAATAATAAATGGATCATTTATAATTATATTTTATAATTGTGTTGTCTTTGTAGGAATAAAATATACTAAACTTGGTTTCATTCATAATCTCACTCAAACACTTGTTGTTATTTTTATATCTTAATAAATTTAAGAGAAATTTCGTTCCATGTATCATCTGACTCTCATATTAATATCTATTTATAATCATCAACATCCTTGGAGGGGTCATAAGCATTGTTTAACATAGTATTTTCAAAAATACCAAACATTGTATTATAGTATATAATATTTTCTGAAAATTTTTATAGGGGCTACATAAGATCCGCCACTATGGAGAAATCGGTTTCATATTGGATGACACACTTTGTAACCCAAAAGGAAGTTCTACATGTCTCAAGGGTTTCGCAAACACTTGTGTAGGTTTGTGTCCCATTCTACTTAGGAAAAGGATTTTAAGCCCCAAATGGAATTCTTAATTTACCTTTGAATCTGCATGGATCAAACATAGTCATTTTCCATATTTTGAATCAAGCACTACACCTCACCAAAGATATTACTAAAAATGAAATATTTGGAAATATATTTAATATAAAACAAACAAATGGAGGATCCAACCAATCATTTTGACATAACTTTGGTATACACATATGACTCGGTATACAACAAGTTGATTTGTTTTATAGAAAAGGAATAAACTGGGAACCACTATGGTCTTGCAACCAATCTTGGAATTATTCAATTAAGGGAGTAAAATACCAATTACTTACATGCCACCGACTCATTCAGAAAAGAAAAATGATAGAAATATTGAAAGGAAATAGTGGAGCTACTAAAGAAGTAGATGAACTTAGTATAGATTTTATCATTAGATATCGATTAAATTTTAGTCCAATGCAAAATATCCCATTTGTTGATGATTATACCTTACCTTGAATAAATGTATGTCACCTACATCTAAAGAAATCAAAGAATACCCATTGTATCTACATCGACTGATAGTGTCTGTAAGCATTTTTTTTAGAATTTACAATGGGATATTATTGAAGAAGCCATATGAAAATATAATTTCAAAGAAATCTTTCAACATAATTTCAATGTGTATTGCTAAAGAACTGAAGATCCTAGGTACCGATGTAAAGGTAGTAGAAACATGCAACAAATAAGGCTTGAAAGTTTAGCAATTCTAGAAAATAAAATCATCATTCAAGCCTTACTAAGGACAACATATCTTCTAAAACATAAATTTTGGTTCCCAATTCATGAACCTAAACATAAGGCTAATGTAAGAAAACACTAACATTGTATGAGATCGAGGTTTTTCACAAAACAACAAGAATGAAGAAACTTTGATGGATATAAGTTCACTTAAGTTAGATGTATGCCTAGAAAAGTCCCAACATATATAATATGAAGATTAAAGTGACAATCACAAATTTGATTATGCCAATATGTCATGAGCTAACTACTCATCAAGTAAACCTAATGAAGGACTGTAATAGTAAATAACTTTTTAATAAATTATAATAGATTGAAGAGGCAATGATATTTAATCAAGCAATACATGAATCAAAATGAAACCCCTAAAGGAGGAGATCCATTCAACCATCTCTACTTTTTATATTTGTTGAATCCACTGAGACCCATATTAGTGACATTAAAGATTCCCTCACAATGCTAGAATCATCTCAAGATAGCCCATTTTAAGAGAGAAAGCTAATATTTTTATTATCTAGAAATGACAAGGATCCCAAGACAATTTTTTTTTAGAATCAGGAATGTATTAAAATTCAAAAAATGAAAAAATACATTTCTTTAGGATGCCTATAATTCATTAGTGAATACAAAAAATACATATTCCTAAAACATACATTTCTTCATAAAATATATACCCCTTAGAAAGTACGGTTGCTTCCTTTAGTGCTTGAATGACATATTCCAAAAGATTCTTATGTACACAAAATTTCTTGCACCCATGCAAACTAATAAGGTTTCAATCATCTGTTGAAAAATCCAAGAAAGAAGTTCAGATGAGGCATTATTTAGGATACAAAATGCTCAATTATTTATTCATGGGCGCAAAGTATGATTTCCCTAGGATTATTATAGGATTATGGTTGTTGATGATACTATTGGAGCATTTGTTTGGATGTAGGTTCATAAAGGATGATATACCTATTTTGTCTACAATCGTACAAGGAAAATACATCAACTATAAAAATGATTGAAAGAGAATCTTTTACAAGAAGTCTTCCATTTCCAAGAAGGATAATTCTCTATAGAACTCATATGGAAAATGCAACAACATTTCGTACTAGAATATAATGTAGCTATATCAACATATCATTGGGTGTAGATGTGTTCCAACAATAGACTCTTGTGAAGGATGACAACCCAAAGTTGTGATTGTTGAGGTCCCAAATTAAGTCTCTTTTTCTTGTCTAGGTGGAATAATTTGTTCGTACATTATATGAAATGCAATGAAGGTTATAAGGTTGTTTAGGTATCTCAAGATGTGGGGAGTCACTAGGTAGAATATATCTTTTATGGAATGCCTAAAATTTAATCATTTTTTACTATTTCTTGAAGAGGTATGACGCTTAAAGTAAGTATCATAAGCCTTAAAATTCAAATGTATAATTTTCTTTTATCATTGAGATTGGAGAATTGTGTCTACCATGTTATTTATTGAAGAATATACTTCAAAGGACATTAATACTTTCATCATGATCACATTTGAAAGAGTCAAGTCCATATGGTTATGCAAATTTGAGCAAGGGATATGGAAATGGTTTATCGTACATGTTTCTCATGCTTATTAACTCAAGTAATTATGTTAAATTAACAATTATATTTGGAAAACTTTCCATAATATTACCCAAATCAGCAAATTATTGGATACGAAAATTGTAAGACCTTGACCCAACTTAATCTCCTAAACATATTTTGTTTCTTTAATCGTGTGTTTAAATTCTTACAGACATGCTTAGTTTATCTA